>CAUYON010040692.1:0-11407 GCA_963573935.1 Arctocebus calabarensis
GGCTGGATTCGAACCTGCCAGCTCAGGTGTACGTGGCTGGCGCCTTAGCCCATTGAGCCACAGGCACCGAGCCTGTACTAGAATTTTAAATATTAACCACATTTTATGTGTACGTGTCTGTGTGTGTTTGTGCGTGTGTACTTGTGTGTGCATGCATACCTAAGGGTGAGTCTGTGGTGGTGCTTTTAAAATAGTATGCTTTAATATTCAAAACCTGTATGATATGCTGCCATTTGTGTAAAAAAGAAGAATATGCTATTTATATATGTACACACATCCACTTGTACATTTATGTAACATGTACAGATAGATTAATTATACACTTTGAATATGGTTGGATGTTTAAACAGTATAATTGTATCACCTATTCCATAGCTAACTTTTAAAAGGTTGCACCTTGTATTTTCCATACTCTACATGTTAAAATGCCTACAATAAGCTAAAACCTTAAAAATAGAAATAAAACGACTTTTACTGCCCTTAACCCCAGTGTGTCCTGGAAAGCTTTAAAGACGTTACAGTGAAGTTTTGACAGTGCCACAGTCAACATAAAATGTGGCACAGTTTTTATGAGGGTGTGGTGTCCTGAATTTTTTATATTTAATAGGTAGTTTAAGCAGAGACGATCTATTGAACCCCAGTTCACCGGTGTTCTTCAGGAGCCCATGATAAAGAAGCAGTGAGAAAATCCCAAAGGTTTGGCCCTTATTCCAAAATCTCCAAAAGGAAATAAAAATGTAAAATCTATTAAGAGAGGCCAGATACTGAGTGTGCGCCTCCGTTTATTGGAAGAAAGGGGCTCGACTGGTGAGGAACGGGGACAGTTGGTTTTCTCCTGCTGCTTTTTTAACAAGGCCCCGAGGCTGGGATATAACTAGGGTTTGCAGATTGATAAAAGTAGCAGCCGAGGAGCAAAGGCCAGGGTATCTCAGATCCCGGGAATACTTCAAAGCCTTTTCTGCTAATGCACCAAGGTTGGCGTGTGGGAAACCAAATCATTATCTGTCCTTTCAGCCGTTCCCTCTACAGCCCAGACCCCTGCACGGGGCCCTGTTTCCAGCCATCCACACTCAAAGGCCCTCATCCCCCTCTGGTCTCTTCCTGCCTCTCAAGTGAACACAACGGCCAAGTCTGTGAAACCTCTCTTTGTTTTTCATAACTGTCCTTCTTACAACTGCTGTTGTGTTCCCGGGGGCGCGGTTCTCGTTTGCTCTTACAGGTGGGTACACAGGGGGCACAGTGTGGCCGGGTTCTTGATGCCATAGTTCATATCCTCAGCCCACTCCTTGTTCATAGAGACCAGCCCTCAGCAAGATAGTCTTCCCTGGCTTGGGTCTCTCGTCTCTTAAACAGACGTAATGACAGCAGCTGCTGTATTTTTTTTTCCTGTTCCTGGTCCACATTCACCATGTACCTCTTCCGAGAGACCTTTCTGAAAGCACTGCATCTAAAATAGCATCTTGTTACTTTGTCCTTTTGCCTTGCTCTATTTTTCTTTATAACATTCTGACTGCCTGACATTCTATCAGGTATTTATTTCTTGGTTTATTTTTCTGTATGGTCCTAAATGGGAATTCCGTGAAGACAAGAATCCTGCCTGTGGTTTTCTTATCTGACACACTTGTAGGTAAACACACTTGTTGATGGTCTACCTCCCTTTCTAGAATCCAAGCTCCTTGGAACCTGGCCCCGGGCAAATGCAACAAAAAAATAGCCAGGCGTTGCGGTGGGCACCTGTAGTCCCAGCTACTCAGGAGGATGAGACAAGAGAATTGCTTAAGCCCAAGAACTGGAAGTTGCTGTGAGCTGTGATGCCACCGCATTCTACCCAGGGTGTCTCTAAAAAAAAAAAAAGAAAAGAAAAGAAAGTGAAGATCTGGAGTGTTTGATACTTTGCTGTCATTTCAAATAGTACCTGGTGCGTAGTACTTGGTAAATAAGTATCGGCTGACTTTGATAATTTTGTATTTTGCTTACTTTCTCCATGACAGTTTCTCCACTTAGGTTTGTTAAGTGGAATGGGATTCCTCCATTTGCTGAACTTTGATTCTACTTGACTTACTCTCTGTGCTAATGATCTGTCTGCCCCTTATTATAGACGTGTATATCTCCCACCTCGTAAGACTGAGCTTCTTAAAGGCAGATTCTTTCTCTAATTCCAGTACTTAATAATACCTTGCACAGTTCCTTTGGTGTGGTAGGCACTCCATAAATGTGTATTGTATATAATTATAAGTGAAAAGACCAAGTTGCCTGAAATACAGGATTCTCTTTCATACTTATTTACTTAGCTGTGCATCTTGGGTAACTGGAATACACTCTGGAACGGAAAATGTGATGCCCATTGGTATAAGCTGAAGGAGAACACATTTCAGCTAAATGCAAGGGAGAACAAATGGAGCTTTCCAAAGATAGAGGCTGGGAAAGACGGCACATGCCGTAATCCTAGCATTCTAGGAGGTCGATTTGGGTGGATTGCCTGAGCATTTGAGACCAGACCAAGAGTGAGATTATGTCTCTGCTGAGAGTAGGAAAACTAGCTGGGCATCATGACAGGCACCTCTAGTCCCAGCTACTTGGGAGGCTGAGGCAAGAGGATCACTTGAGCCCAAGAGTTTGAGGTTGCTGTGAGCTGTGACACCATGGCCACGGCACTCAGCCTAGCACCACAGAGTGAGACTTCATCTCAAAAAACAAAACAAAACACAGACACTGGCTACCCAAAAGATTGTAAGCACTTCATCCAAAAAGAAGCTGAGTCGTGGAACTTGGGCTGAGTGAGTACTTAGCAGAAGTTTGACAGCAGATTCAAGTATAGAACAACTGTGGGGTTGAGGTCTGGTTAGTCTAGGGTTTTATAAACGTCCCTCTTACAAGTTAGACCCCTGACTTCTACGTGCATCGCGGATACTCATTCTGCCAGCCATCGCGTAAGGATATGGAGGCGCATTTTCTGAGCCTACGGGGAAAGTTTTCTTTTCATCCTTTTGCGTTGGGCTCTGATTCCTTTGTCTTTAAATCTCACACAGTTTGAATGTGTCTTCTACACTTCTCTCCTTTTCAGTATTTGTTGACGTGCCTGTCTTTCTAGGTTACTATGTTCCCTGCTACGAGTAAAATCCATGTCCCCGTTTGTTTCCTATTCCTAAGTGCCTGGCCTAGAGTCTTAGAGCTCATTGGATTTTCATAGAAGGAATGAATAATCAATTAGGCGTCTGTCTTTTTCAATGTTAGTACTCATATTGGGGGGCTGTTTGTTACCTGGACTTGATGAGTGACCCAGAAATATTACTTTTCTTTTCCAAATGATGTCCTGGCTACTTATCTCCGCCTACAACAAATTCTTCCCTTGTCGTAGGGAGATGATGTCATTGCCGATAGTAATCCTTCTCTCATGTTCCAGTGCACTTCTGTTATCAGATCAATCAGAAGGCCAGCTATCGAGCGCCAGAGTAAGGGAAACATCTCCAAAAGCAATTACTGATCACACAGTATTGCTCAGTGTTGAGAACAAGTTCAGGGACAGGATATACGTAGGAGGCAGTTGAATTTCTTAAGAAGAAAGACTGTCTGAATGGTGGGGAATATTTTAAGCATAAAGTTGTAGCTATTACTTGCTATCTCTAAAATAATAACAATGGAAGGTGGAGTTGTATTCCAAATCACCTGGGGGCTTTCTGAGGATGGCAACCTTTAATTCTAAGAAGCAATTTAACTTCCATTAAAGTTCTCTTCTCTCCCATGTAGCATAGGGCCTCCTTCTGAACAGATTTGCTAAGATTTTTTGTTTTTTATTAATCAGTAAATATAGCTTTCTAGATGACTATCACGGTAATGAGGAAAGGATTGAAATTCAGAAAGTTGCTGCTGAGGAAAAAGGGATATTGTACTTCTAGTCCAAGGAAAGGTCAGGTTGAACAGTATCTTGGTGTTCATGGTCAACCTTATTCTGATCTCTCACCACTGCAAGGCAAGCTACCATTCTTCTGCCTACATCTGGGGAATTTCATAGGCAAAGCCGGAGGAGATTTAGTGAAGGAACAGTGAATTTCAAAAACTTGTCATGATTATTAACAAAAGAGGATGTTCGTCAAAATGAGGATAGGGTTTAATAGACCACGCAGAGGCTTTTATGATATATACTGGCAAGAATCAAGTAAGACAGATCGACATATGTGTTGTTAAAGAAAAACAATACTTTGTACATAAAAGGAAATAATCTTTTCCTGCCTGAGGCTGTGGATGTCTTTGAGCAGTGGAATGATGATGAGGCTACTTTTTCAAGTGGGATAACTGGTGAAGTTTTGCAATGGAGGAATCGCTGGGCCTTTCCATCCATGTGTGTGGAGGCACCGAAGATCTCCAGGTGCCTGGATGACCAGATAGGCTGAAAGTGAATCCTTAAAGATTGTGCAAACATGAGCTGGAAGGATTAGTGTCTAAGGAGAGGATGCTAGAAGTTCTGACATTTTGATTATGGATGTATTAGTCTTTTGCTCCATTTTATAAATTTCTTTATATTTTATAAATATACATCTGTATATTTTGTAGCAAACAATATGAAAGGAAATAGGTTGTTCTTTCCATAAAACCTTTCCAGTGTTTTGGGTGGAGTGAAATGCCTTTAAGGCCTTTAAGGAACATCATTCCTCATTGACTGAGGTATCCATCACCATTGTGAGTGACTTGTGATATGTCACCGGGCTTACAGGCCAAGTTTAACTTTCCACGGTTCTTCCATGTCCTGTTGACGACGCCTCCCTTGGACTGGCTCTGAACCCATTCACTACACCAGCGGAGAGTAAGAGGTGTGTCCTTAAGCCTCTTTGAGTCTGCAGGGCCTGGCATAGCTCCTGATAGGTGAAGACACTTGGTAAATGTAGAAATGAACTGAATCAGATTAATCACAAGGGACATTGGTGTGCACATTTTAGTGCCAATCCTAAAATTTGAAGAACCTCATGCATAATGAAGGAAGAGATTAACTTAATCCTTTACTATAAAGGGAAAGCACATTTAAAAAACAAATGAAATAATGTAGCTTAATCCTCACATGTCAAGACTGCCTGAATGGGTAGATTTTATAGTAAGATGAGGGAATTGGCATTGGAATTTTTAAAGGTTAGGTACCAAATTATGATTTTTGTCATTTTCTGGGGTTGGCTGGCACTCAGCGGGTTAGAAGCAGTGCTAAAATTAAAATCGATTCTTTCAGATTCTCACTGTTGAATTTAATTTCTGCTGCATCCTTATAATTGTTGAAATCCACCAAGAATTTAATATCCATTAGTAAATAGCAGATTAGTATAATATTCCTGTGTTGTTAAGACTTTTACTCAGTGATGTGCTGCTTAACAAGTTTGCTTTGTTCCAGGAGTTATTTAGTATATCAAGATACTTGAGGTTAAGAATTTTATTTTTCCTAACTCTTCAGGGCTAATTATTTGAAGGCAATATTAAAAATCAACTGCTTATGGGAAAAAAGATTCTAATGATGATAGCATATATCTGTGAAATCATTATTCAATTTTAAAATGAAAGTTTAACAGTGCTTTAAACATAGTAAGTATCCATTATGTGCTGGGCCTGGAATGTACCAACTTGCTTGAGCTGATTGCTAAAATGTCAAGAATTTCCTGAGCCGGTTGTTAAATAGTTAGTAGTTTGAAATTAGCCAAGGATTTTGTGGCATAGTCACACCATGGAAATCAGCAGTTGCTATAGGTCAGGGCTCACCCTCCTACCCCAAAAGCCAGTTGTTGAACAGTTACCAGCACGACACTTGTAGTCAGTCATATTTTTATTGAAGGATTTTAAGCATAATGGATTAGGATGCTTATGTTTATTTATTACTTCTATTTTTGCTATCTTTTTATGATCAGTTTTATAGCAAGTTAAGGACTTACCTGTGTTTGAAATATACTTGAAAAATATGATTTCCAAGAAAATTGAATAATGTCACAGGGTCTTGCCATTTTTAACTTACGATAAAATTTTTGAGGTGAAATCTGACACACAGAAGATCGCATAAAAGCTAATACATAATTAAGGTAGGAAACGTGAATTTTTACCTAATTCCTAAAATTGTAACTGAAGAAGTGTTTTGTTAGATGACGTGGGACAGCCAGGACGCTGTGTTAGAGGACTTGGAGCATTAGAAGTAGGATAGACAAAGAGTCGGAAAGTTTATTTTAACTTTAGTTGGAAAGTTGTTTTAGTGGAAGGATCTGTGCGGCAGCCACAGCCTAACAGCGCGCTCAAGTTCAAGTCTGAAGGTTGTGAAGTGCTCTCAGATGGGAGGAGTTAGAGTTTGGGGGCGACCTGATGAACTCTTGGGAAATAATCACATCGTGCTCCTATTTCTTCAGCATCCGCACATGCTGGAAACAGGCAGGTACAGTACAAAACAATCTAAAATAACATACGACTCTCCAGCCCAGAAAATCCGGCAGTCCAGTTGACGAAGGCTTCCTTTCTCTGCACCGCTTTGTTACATTTTCTTGGGCTTGCTGTTGTCTTTGGAGAAGATGGAAAGTGATTACAGGGGGAAGGAAGAAACAGAGTGGGATAAGATGAAGAGATAGGGTACCTAGGGGAGGGATAGTAGATGGGGAACCACTCCCAGAGTCCCTCTGCCTCCAGCCTGGCAACCTACTGGATATGTTTGCAGGGCCAGCGCTGTTTCCAGAGGGGAAGGAGTCAGGATCTGCGGTCTGAAGACTCTGAAGCAATTGCCCACTGCTTCTGAGACCCTGCCTTACCAACGCCAAGAATAACGCAATCATAAGCTTAAATGCTGCGAAGGATCTTGGCCATCACAGATAGGGAAAGAGAAAAGTTGACTTCTCAAGTGCACAACATTTATTCCCAGTAAAGCTGAAACTAGGATCTCTCATTTCCCAGTCTAGAGCTATTTCTTGGACTTCACTGAATTGAACGCAGAACCTAAAAACTCCAGAAATTATTGTGGAGTTGACTGAGACAGTCTGCCAGATGGTTTATAGGAGCTAGGTCTTTACCCCTTGGAAGAAAACACAATCCTGAGAATATGCAATCTTTATCAATAGGGGGATAATCTGGAATCAGAAAATGGACATATGATCTACATTTCATAAACATGCCACGGGAAAGACAAACAGATCTACTTCGTATAAAGTAAATCTTGTCTTTAAGTACCTTTTAAGATAAACCATCATGTGGTTTGCGCCTGTAATCGTAGCATTCTGGGAGGCCGAGGTGGGTGGATTACTTGCAGCCTGAGCAAAAGAGAGCAAGACCCTGTCTCTAAATTTCGCCAGGCGTTGTGGCGGGTGTCTGTAGTCCCAGCTGCTTGGGAGACTGAGGCAACAGGATCACTTAAGCTCAACAGTTTAAGGTCGCTGTGAACTATGACACCACGGCACTCTATCCAGGGAAACAAAGTGAGATTATGTCTTCAAAAAAAAAAAAAAGATTAATAATAGTTATTGATTACCTATGCTATATGAAAAGAATATTTCTGTAGCTTTTTGAGTTGTTTCTTTCTTACGCCAACATTTAAAATATTACCAAGAGCTTTACTAGAAACACTTCATCCCTTGTTAGCGGTCCCCACTTTTAGCCCATCCCCTATCACAGCTGAGTGTGTATTAGTTGGCCACAAATTGGCTTCCACAGACTACTTCTTTATTTATTTTTAATTGACATATCAAAAACTATAAATACGTTTTGATACGTGTGTACATCATGGAATGACTAAATCCAGCTATTTAAAATGTGCATTACTTCACAACTTACTTTATTTATTGTGAGAACATTTAAAATTTACTCTCTTGGCAGTTTTCAGGAATATAATGTATTGTTACTAAGTATAGTCACCATGAGGTACCCTAGAACTCTGGCACTGATACCTCCTGTCCAACGGACAGTTTGTATCTTTTGACCACCAGCTTCCTAATCCCCGCAGCCCTGTCTCCTAACTTCTGGTAACCACCACTCTGCTCTGTTTCTGTACAAGCAACCATTTTAGATGAGGCAGGTGCGTGAGGCCATGTGGTATTCCTCTTTCTGTGCTGGTTTATTTCACTTAGCATAGTGTGCTCTGGGTTTATCCAGGCCATCAGAAATGATAGGGTTTCCTTTTTTTCAAGGCTGAATAGTAAGTAGACTATTAGTAGTGTGTATACTACAATGTTTGCGTCTGTCCGTCCCTTGATGGACACTTAGGTTGGTTTCATATCTTGGCTCTTGTGAACGATGCTGCCTTAAACATGGGAATCCAGATATCTCTTCAACGTGCTGAGGTCACGTCCTTCAGATTTATACCCAGAAGCGGGATTGCTGGCATGTAGGGTGGTTCTATTTTTAATTTTTTGAGGACCCTCCATACTGTTTCTCATAATGGCTGTACTAATTTACAGTCCCACCAACAACGTACCAGGATCGTTCCCTTTTCCCCACGTCCTCACTAACACGCGTTACCTTCTGTCTTTTTGATAGTAGCCATTCTAACAGGTGTGAGATGTTATCTCATTGTGGTTTTAACTTGTGTTTCTCTCATAATTAATGATGAGTATATTTTCACATACTTGTTGGCCATTTGTATATCTGTCTCTTTAGATCCTTTGCTCATTTTTTCATTGGGTTTTGCTTTCTTGTTATGGAGTTGTTTGAGTTCCTTTTAGACCACAGACTGTTTAGACCAGGTGTCCTCAAACTTTTTAAACAGGGGGCCAATTCACTGTCCCTCAGACCATTGGAGGGCCAGACTATAGTTTTAAAAAAACAAAAAACTATGAACAAATTCCTATGCACACTGCAGATATCTTATTTTGAAGTAAAAAACAAAACGGGAACAAATACAATTCACACCAATGCATGTGGCCCGTGGGCCGTAGTTTGAGGATGCCTGGTTTAGACAAAGAGAAGCCTGAGGTGCATATGAGGCATGAGGTTCAGCTGCACTTGCCGGTGGTTCTTGTGAGCACCCCTGTGTGTGGACAGGGCTGTCTTTGCATCCTGACACCTGATTTTCCCATTTGGTTGTAAACCTGGTTCTGCCTTCACTCCCCTGACCGCTGCTGCTGGCCGCTCTATGCTATATTTATGGATTTGGGGTTTCAAATTTCAACTTCATTCTGTTGGTCTGGTCTCATTAGTCCTAGTGTTTTTCCCTGAAGTTAGTTATTTCATATATTTTAAGTCTAGGAGTTACTAAAAATAGGAAATGAACAATCATTAACTTGTAAGGAATGGGAAATTCCAATGAGGGCTGAGTCTGGGATTTGTCTGTGAAGAGATTCAATGCAGCCTCTTTGGAGAACGCCCCAGTCCACTTTCTTTTGTCCCTCATGTGCTCTGTGCTGGCACAGACATCAGATTGCAGAGCAAAGGGTTAGTGAAATTTCCAATTACTTACTTTTGTGGCTTCCTTAAGGCTCTGATTTATGGACCTGGGCAGTGTCACATAAGTCATGGAAGTATTTGAAGGAATAGGCTTTAGTATTGCCTGTTCACTCACGGTCAAAATTGTCACTATTGGGGTCCTCTTGGGCTGCATATGTTATCATTTGTAGTAATTAGAGAACCACAAATTGCCATTGAAATTACTTCAGAAATTTGTATTGTGATGTTCAAATTAGTCACATGTTCCTAACTAAATGTTAGGCCACAAAAAAAAGTGTATGTGGCCAGGCCTGGTGCTAATCCTAGCACTCTTGGAGGTGTAGGCAGGATGATCTCCTGAGTTCAGGAGTTTGAGACCAACCTGAGCAAGAGCAAGACCCCATCTCTACTAAGAAATAGAAAAACTAGCCGGACATCATGGCAGGTGCCTATAATCCCAGCCACTCAGGAGGCTGAGGCAAGAGGATTGCTTGAGCCTAAAAGATTGAGGTTGCTGTGAGCTAGAACACCATGACACTCTACCCAGGGCAACAGAATGAGACTCTATTAAAAAAAACCGTGTGCTTGCTGCTACAAGCTTGTTAAACAAGGAGGGAATTTCTTATTAGAAGGGGAAGTAAATGTTCATCCCAGTGAGCTTTCATAACTTTCCTTACCACACTAACATTTAGGATTTTTGATACTTTCGAGGAATCTTATTATTTAATTATAAACCTGGGGTTTCTTTTAAAAAGCCACACTGCAAAAGGGAAGCCAGTCATCTTTCCCAGAATTGGGTCATGAAATATCCTAAACTGTACTAAGAGAGTTGAAATTTCCATTTAACTCAACATACCTTTACTGGACTCCATTTTGAGCATTGAACTTGGCTCTAAAGAATGTTTATTTGATGCTAACATTTTAAAGCTCAAATATGCAAAGTCAAATTTCAACTGGGAAGACTATAGTGTATTCTGGTTAACTTGTGTTTTGTTCATTAATTTGCTTGATTTCTTATTTATTCAAAATTTGTAAAAAAAATCGTTTTTCTAGAACACACATGTATATCTATTCTATGTGTATGCTGAAGTACTTACAGGGAAGTGCAAAGATGTTGAAACACATCAAAAAGGAAGGTGGATATTGAATAGAGTAACAGATAGGTGGATGGACATGTGATAAGATGAGTATTATAAAATGTTAATGGTAAGATCCGAGTGTTGGATATGCAAGTGTCCACTATAAACATTATTTCAATTTTGAAAATTTCCACAATGTAATTTTGAAAAAGATCATTAATGCTTCTGCTCAGCTTAAGGAGAATATTATTACTACTTCTAAAGCCGGTGTGATTTTTATGGTAAGGAGCACATTTATTTTTATTTGTAGTAAGTTAATAAGTACATGTACATGGAAATCAAATAGTACTAAAAGATACAGGACCAAGCAGAAGGGTTGCCTGTCTGGTCTGTCCATGCAAGTCCTGTTTCCCAGTCTTTAATTTTTTTCAAAACTGTCTGGATATTTACCTTTTACCTGCATGCTTTCCTCTTTCTTTCTTTCCTTTCTTTCTTTCTTTCTTTCTTTCTTTCTTTCTTTCTTTCTTTCTTTCTTTCTTTCTTTCTTTCTTTCTTTCTTTCTTTCTTTCTTTCTTTCTCTCTCTCTCTCTCTCTCTCTCTCTCTCTCTCTCTTTCTTTCTTTTCTTTCTTTCTTTCTTTCTTTTTTTTCTTTCTCTCTCTCTCCCTCCCTCCCTCCCTCCCTCTCTCTCTTTTCTTTCTCTCTTTCTTTCTCTCTCCCTCTCGCTCTCTCTCTCTCCCCTTTCTTTCTCTCTCTCTATTCCTTCCTTCCTTCCTGCCTGCCTTCCTTCCTTTCTCTCTATCTTTTCCTTCCTTCCTTCCTCTCTCTCTCTCTCTCCCGCCCGGGGCCGGCCGCCCGGGGGGGGGGGGGGGGGGGGGGGGGGGGGGGGGGGGGGGGGGGGGGGGGGGGGGGGGGGGGGGGGGGGGGGGGGGGGGGGGGGGGGGGGGGGGTGGGGGGGGGGGGGGGG
>CAUYON010040695.1:0-37982 GCA_963573935.1 Arctocebus calabarensis
GTTAAAATGTCTATAGTACCTAAAGCAATATACATATTTAATGCAATCCCTATTAAAGCACCTCTGTCCTACTTTCAAGACTTGGAAAAATTAGTACTTCATTTTGTATGGAAACAGGAAAAAACCTCAAACAGCCAAGACATTACTCAGAAATAAAAACAAATCGGGAGCAATCATGATACCAGACTTTAGACTATACTATAAATCTATAGTGATCAAAACAGCATGGTACTGGCACAAAAACAGAGCAGTGGGTTTATGGAACAGAATAGAGAAGCAAGAGTCAAACCCAGGTGCTTATCAGCATTTGATCTTCGACAAGCCTATCAAAAATATTCAGTGGGGGAAAGACTCCCTATTTAACAAATGCTGCTGGGTGAACTGGATGGAGACCTGTAGAAGACTGTAACTGGACCCCCACCTTTCACCATTAACAAAAATTGATTCTCACTGGATATAAGATTTAAACTTAAGACCTGAAACTATAAAAATGGAAGAAAAGAGTACAGGGAAAACAGTTGAAGAAATTGGCCTGGGAGAATATTTTATGAGTAGGATCCCCCAGGCAATTGAAGCAACACCAAAAATCCATTACTGGGATCTGATCAAACTAAATCAAACTAAAAAACTTTTGCACAGCTAAGAGCACAGTACAAAAAGCAGACAGACAATCTTCAGAATGGGAGAAGATGTTTGCAGGTTATGCTTCCAACAAAGGTCTGATAATTAGAATCTACAGAGAACTCAAACTAATCAATAAGAAAAGAATAAACAACCCCATTTCTATGTGGGCTAGAGACTTGAACAGAGACTTCTCTGATGCAGACAGGCGCTTGGCCTACAAACACATGAAAAAATGGTCATCATCCTTAATCATCAGAGAAATGCAAATCAAAACCACTTTGAGATATCATCTAACTCCACTAAGATTAGCCCACATCACAAAATCTTAGAACTACAGATGTTGGCATGGATGCAGAGAGAACAGAACACTTCTACAATGCTGGTGGGAAAGCAAGCTAATATGACCTTTTTGGAAAGAAGTTTAGAGAACACTCAAGGAACTAAAAGTAGACCTACCATTCGATCCTGCAATTCCTCTACTAGGTATATACCCAGATGATCAAAAATTATTTTACAACAAAGACATTTGCACCAGAATGTTTATTGCAGCTGAATTCATAATAGCCAAGACATGGAAACAGCCCAAGTGCCCATCGACCCATGAACAATTGTGGTACATGTATACCATGGAATGCAGCCATAAAAAAGATGGAGACTTCATATCTTTTATGTTTACCTGGATGGAGTTGGAACATATTCTTCTTAGTAAAATATCTCAAGGTGGAAAAAAAGTATCCAATGTACTCAATACTTAATATGAAATTAATAAATAACCCCCGACTCATACAAATGGCAAAACATAACTATAGTCCAGAAAGTAGAAGGGAAGAGGAGAGAGAGGGGAGGGAAGAAGGAATATGGGAGGAGGGAGGGTATTTGGGTGGACCTCACCTAATGTGCATGATGCAATGGTACATTTCAAAACTATTAAGAAATGAGTATAATTGTGATGGGTGTGTTACTTAGTTCAATGTAAACATTTCACATTGTATATCAAAGCAGTACCCTGAACCATAAATGCATCAATGTGCAAACTTCACCAACTTTTTGAATAAACTTACCATATTGAGGTTTTACTTCTAAGTCTTCAAAAATATACTTTGGATCCTTACGTTATTATTGTTCCCCGCCTCTCAGTCTTAAATAGCTTTATAATGAACATATTTGGTTATCTAGAGTAAAAACTCTATTAAAGAAAAATCCAAATCACATGTGTCTTAAAATACTTTCTCTACTAAGAGTACAAACAAACAAAAAAGTATTGCAAAATTTATATTAGTCAACAATATTAGGTACTTCAGAGGCAGTTTTTTCCATTTCAGGGTGGGCAACTTGCAGTATCAAGGCCACATGTTGCTCTCCAGTGAATCCAAATTTCAGTGTAGCGGCCCCACAAATCCAAGCTTTACAGAACAAATCCCTTTATTAAAACGGGTATAGCAAAGACAGATGAAGTTTTTCTTGTCTCCTTTGGTGCTTAAAAAATAACAATCTTGAAATCAGAAGGCCACAGGTCTTCCCCACTCTAAAGAGGAAATGTTTGCCCTGATGTTCTTGAAATATTTGCACTGCCTTCCCATAGGGCTTTGTGGGGCAAGGGAAACACATTTAACAGGGCTTAAAGGGCCCATTTCTCTCACAGTCCCCTATGGCTAGTTCAAATGATTAATTGGATTGTGACAACCAATGTTAGCCCTTGAGATGTGCAGAAGGAAGCACACAGGCTTTCAAGCTTTCACACCATTTTGCTGGCTATACTATAGAACACAACTGAGTCTATTGCAAAGGACTGTGTTGTATTGCATCCTGCCCTTGCCCATGACCTCTGTTAAACTGTATCACCTCTCTGGGCTGAAGATTCCTTATCTATAAAATTAGAGAACTATATTAAATGGTCTCTGAGGTTCTCTCCAGCTCTAAAATATAATTGCCATGCCAGTTTAAAGAGGATCATGAGGTATACACCTATTACCAAAGATATTTATTCATCTTTAGTTGCTGAAGTAATAGTGTTTGGATATGGAGTTATGGTTCTAGAAGAATATAGAGTAAAAGACTTTATAACTATTCCATCTTGCAAAAATTGTGGTTTACTAATTATCTATACAATTAAAATGAATGATTTTCAAATTAATATGATTTGTCACATAGAAGTCAAAATATTATGTGAGATATTCTTAATATCACTAATGAAACAATAACAATAATAATGTCCTCACATTCAACTAGATTTAAAGTTTATGCAAACTCCATTTAAAAACTCAATCAGTATTAAGATTTGATTATAAATAAAAGTTCCTGATTCAGAATTATAATGATCAATAAACTCATGAAAATGTATCATACCAAGAATCAAGGAGGTGAAAATTACAGCAATGGAATAACATTTTCTACCCCTCATACTAATAAATATAGAATAGAAGTGTAACTTGGCAAATATTTCTAAGGGAAAATTTGGTGATATATTTGAAATTTTGTATGCCCTTTCCTAGGGTATATTTTATCCCTAGAAATTTATCCAAGACAGATAATCATACTGAAAACTATAAAATATTGCTGGAAAAAACAAAATAAATGGAGAGACATCCTATGTTCATAAGTTGGCAGGCTTAGTATTTTTATTACCTAAGGTAATGTACAGATTCAATGCAAATCTTACCAAAATTCCAAAGGCATTTTTGCAGAAGTGGAACTGCAAAGGGCCCCAAGTAACCAAAATAATTTTGAATGAAGTTGTAGGATTCATACTTCCCAAACTCAAAACTTACTACAAAGACAGCAATTAAAATAGTGTGATACTGACATAAGGATAGACATATACTTGTTCCCCAATTCACAGTTTTGCTTTCCATGATTTCAGGTACCTCTGCTCAGTTGTAATCTGAAAATGTTAAATAGAAGATTCTGAGTGTAATTTTTATTATTATTATTTTTTTTAGGAGACAGAGCCTCATACTGTCACCCTGGATAGAGTGTCGTGGCATCACAGCTCACAACAACCTCCAATTCCTGGGCTCAAGCGAGTCTCTTGCCTCCGCCTCCCAAGTAGCTGGGACTACAGGCATCTGCCACAACGCCTGGCCATTTTTTGGTTGTAGCCATCATTGTTGTTTGGCGGGCCCAGGCTGGATTCGAACCCGCCAGCTCAGGTGTACGTGGCTGCCGCCTTAGCCCATTGAGCCACAGGCGCTGAGCCTTAAGTTTTAAATTGCATGCTGTCCTGAACTTGGTCTTAGTCAAAAGGCCAAGCGATGCATGCTGTTCTAAGTATTATTCTGACTATTTTATTTTATTATCATTGCTAATCTCTTACTGTGACTAATTTATAAATTAAATTTCATTATAGGTATGTATGTGTAGAAAAAAACAGTACAACTTATAGTATTTGATACTATATGTGGTTTTAGGAATCCACTGGGGGTTGTGGCACTTATTGCCTTTGGAGAAGAAAGGACAACTATATAGACCAATGAAATAGAATTGGGAATTCAGAATTAAACCCATATATATATGCTCATTTTCTTTTTGACATGGGTGCCAAGACAACTCAATGGGAGAAAGAATAATCTCTTCAATAAATGGTGCTGAGTAACTGGATATCCATATGCAAAAGAATGAATTTGTACTCCTACCTCATACCATATACAAAAATTAACTCAGAATGGATCAACAAACTAAATATAGGAGTTAAGAAATCATAAAACTATTTGGAAAAAATAGGGATAAATCTTCATGACCTTGAATCAGTCAATGAATTTTTAGATATGATCCCTAAAGCACGAGTAATAAAAGACAAAAATAAATTAGACTCCCTCAAAATTTAAAACCTTTGTATGTTAAGAAAAGATAACCTACAGACTGTGAAAAAAAATTTGCGTATCATATATTTGATAAAGGTCTAATAGCCAGAATGTATAAAGACACTCAACAACAACAAAATAATCAAATTACAAATTGGGCAAAGGAGTTGAATAGACGTTTATCCAAAGAAGATATTCAAATGGCTAACAAACACTTTGAAAACAACTTTGCCCTTCATTAAGGGAATCTAAATCAAAACCACAATTAGGTATCACTTCACACTCAGAAAGATGTCTATAAGAATACGTTCTGGCAAGGATGGAGAGAAATTGGAACACTTGTACATTGCTGACAAAAATGGCTCAGCCATGTGGAAAACAGTGTGGCAGTTTCTCAAAAAGTTAAACATAGAAACACCACATGATCATGCAATTCTACTTCAAGGTACATACACTTGACCCTTGAATAACATGAATTTGAAATTGCAGAGGTCCATTTTATGTGTGAATTTTTTTCCATAAATATACTAAAAATTTTTCTGGAGATTTGCAACAATTTGAAAACCTGACAGATGGACCATATAGCCTAGAGATATTGAAAAAAATTTAGAAAAAGAGTGTCACCAATGCATAAAATATATGTATATACTACTTTATTTTATCATTTACTATCATAAAAATGTGTAAACCTATTATAAAAGGTGAAAATTTATCAAAACTGACTCAAAACAGCTGTACACAAAATAATAACATTTCTAGAAGAGAATGTGGGGTGTGAGAAAATGCTTACAAAATTGGTCTGGGAAAAGATTTCATGAGGAAGGACCCCTTGCCAACTGCAGCAACATTAAATAAATAGGACATGATTAAGCTAAAAAGCTTCTACAGCTAAGGGCACCACAACAAAAGCGAATAGATAGCCTTCCAAATGGGACAAGGTATTTGCAATCTGACAATGGACTGATAAGTAGACTCTACAGAGAACTCAAATTAATCAACAACAAAAGAGTAAACAGCCCCATTTATAAGTGGGCAAGAGATTTGCACATATAAAGATAACAGTTGTATGGCCAATAAATATATGACAAAATGCTCATCATCCCTAATCATCAGAGAAATGCAAATCAAAATCACTCTGAGATTTCATATAACTCTAGTGAGATTAGCCTATATCACAAAGTCCCAGATCTGCAGATGCTGGTGTGGATGTGGAGAGAAGGGAACACTTCTACACTGCTGCTGGGATTGCAAACTAATACAACCTCTATGAAAGAAATATGGAGAATTCTCAAAGAACTAAAAGTTGACAGTCCATTTGATCCCACATTCCCTTTATTCATTATCTACCCAGAAGAACAAAAATCATTTTACCACAAGGACATTCACTCCAGAATGTTTATTGCAGCTCAGTTAAAAATTGCCAAGTCATGGAAGCAACCTAAGTGCCCATCAACCCATGGATGGATTAACAAACCATGGTGTATGTATACCAGAGAGTAGTATTCAGCCATAGATAAGATGGAGGTTTCAAATCTTTTGTGTTTACCTGGATGGAGTTGAAACATATTCTTCTTAGTAAAATATCTCAAGAATGGAAAAAAATTATCCAATGTACTCAATACTAATATAAAATCAATATATGCACAACTACACACCTACACAAAAATAAAAATCACACAAGTCTAGCAAGGAGGAGAGAGGGGAGAGAAGGAGAAGAGGTGACAGGTGGGATCTCAACTAATGTGTACAATGTGAGGGCATTCAGCACATTCCTTGGGTGAAGGGCTCAATTATAACTTGAACTTTACCTTGAATATGAAAATATTATAACCTAAACACTTTTATTTGTAACCTCATTATATATATATATGTGTGTGTGTGTGTGTGTGTGTGTGTGTGTATTTTTCTTTGAGACAGAGTCTAAATTTATTATACTCTGTAGTGTGTCATGGCATTATATAGCTCACAGCAACCTCAAACTCTTGGGCATAGGTGATCCTCTTGCCTCAGCCTCCCAAGAAGCTGGGACTATAGGCACCTACCACAATGCCTGGCTATTTTTTTAGAGTCAGGGTCTTGTTCTTGCTCAGACTGGTCTCAAACTCTTGAGCTCAAGTAATCCACTTGCTTTGGCCTCCCAGAGTGCTAGAATTACAGGCATGAATCACTGCACCTGGCCTTGGTACCCTCATATTAATCTGAAAACAACAACAACAACAACAACAACAACGTCCACAAACAGCCAGCCATTCACAGTGGAGAGAAATATAAACAAATATAAACATGCAGTGTTAAATTGTAATCACATAAAATTAATTGACATATATACTGTATTACTGTCATCATTTTGTGGCCTCCTGCTGTTGCTATTGCAGTGAGCGCAAGTGTTGTAAGTATCCACTTAAAATGCCGTATGATGTTAATCATCTCCCCAGGAGGAGTTTATCTCTCTAGTAAATTGTGTATTGCAGAAAAAAGTGATCTCTTGTGGTTTTCATGTATTTTTGTGTTTAGTGCAATACTGTAAACCTTGAATAACACCATGGGAACCATATTAAGTGTCAGTAGTGATACTGAAAAGTACTCCCAAGAAGTAGAGAACAGTCATGATATTACCAGAAAAGGTCAAATTGCTTGATATGTACTGTAGATTTGGGTCTGCAACTGCACCATTTCAAGATAAATAAACTCAGCATAAGGACTGTTACAAAAAAAAAAAAAGAAAGAAAAAGGAATTCATGCAGCTGTCACTAGAGCTTTGCCAGAAGGCATGAACATCTTGCAATTTTCGCAAAATATCTTTTCATCTTGTATTAAAAATGCAGTTTTTTATGTGGTTGCAAGATTGCTATAAAGAAGGTGTACCTATAGAATCTAATATGATTTGAGAAAAAGTGAAGTTATTATGTGACAAAACAAAAGGAAGGTGAAGGATCTAAAGCTGGAGAATTTAATGTCAGCAAAGGATGGTTTGATAATTTTAGAAAGAGGTTGGGCTTAAAAAATGTCGAGATAAGAGGAGGTATAGCTTCTTCCAAGCACCAGGCAGCAGATGAGTTCCTAGGCACCAGTGAGATCATTGAGAAGTAAGTATATCTGCCTGAACAGGTTTTTAAAGCAGATGAAAGTGCCCTATTCTGTACAAAACAGAAACACAGAGGGCAATTAGTAGTAAGAAAGAAAAATGAATACCAACCAGTATTTAAAGTAAGAAGGGATGGGCTAACTGAACTGCTGTTTTGCACAAATGTAGTTAGGTTTATGCTCAGGACTGTCCTTCTCTATAAAGCTGCTAACTCCCAAGTCTTAAAGGGAAAAAGGAAACACCAGCTGCCAGTCTTTTGTGGAACAGGATCTGAACAATAAGAGCCCTTTTTCTGGATTTCCATTGATGCTTTTCCCCTGAAGTCAGGAAGAACTTTGCCAGTAAGGGACTGCTTTTCAAATTTCTTTTGATCTTGGACAATGCCACAAATTCAGTAAGGAAGGTGCTGAACTGGTCTACTTGCCCCTAAACCCATCTCTAACTTAGACTCTAGACCAGGGAGTCATAAATTCGTTTAAGGTTTATGATTCTATGCAAAGAATTGTCAAAGAGAATTCTGATAATTATCATGAAAGTCTGGAAGAATGACACCATTGAAGAGGCCATTGTTGTTATTTAAAAAATGCCATGAAAACTATCAAACCTGAAACAACAAATTCCTGCTGGAGAAAACTATGTTTAGATGTTGTACTTGACTTCACAGGATTGATGACAGACACAATCACAGAAATCACGACACGCAAGGTCACAAATGTGATTCCATTTTTATGAAATAACCAGGATACATAAACCCATAGATACAGAACACAAATTGGTGGCCGCAAGAAGGTATAAGGAGGGAAAATAGGGGAGAAGCTGCTTCATGAATCAAAGTCAACTTTGATGTTACAGATAGACATGCATATTTTGGAACTAAACAGAGGTGGTGATTTCACAACACTATGAATTTACTAAATATTACTGAATTGTTCACTTTAAAAAGGTTAATTTTATGTTACACAAATTTCACCTTGAATTGTTTTTTGGAAAGTTAGAGAAGTTTTGTGTTCCACCTCCATCCAGGTTAATGCAAAAGATGTAAAGTCGCCATCTTTTTAAATTGTTGAATAGTATTCCTTGGTATACATATTCCACAGCTTGTTAATCCATTGGAACACATTCTTCTTAGTAAAGCATCACAAGAATGGAGAAGAATCCAATGTAGTCAATTTTAATATGAAGGGAATAGATGATCTAATACAAGGGGGTCGTAGGGAAATGAAGGATGGGGGCAGAGGGGAGGAGAGGGGGAATGGGAGGTTACGGTGTATAGCACACCTCTTGGGGACAGGACACAATTACAAGAGGGACTTTACCTAACAACCGAAATCAGTATAACCTAATTTTTTGCACCCTCAATGAATCCCAAACAATTAAAAAAAAAAGTAAGTAAAGTTTTGCATGCAATGGTGTTCTGCATGATTGCTTTTGCTGTCTATATGCATTTTCTAAATTTTAACAATGAGAGCATGTTTTAATGATTAGGAAACAATTATTTTTGAAAACCCTAAATCCCAAGAATCTCACAATGTAAAACTACTCTTTGGCAGCTGGAATCAATAGCTAAGAAAAATATAGACATCATTTTTACACACTTTAAAAAATGT
The DNA here is from genome assembly GCA_963573935.1 of Arctocebus calabarensis. NCBI lineage: Eukaryota > Metazoa > Chordata > Mammalia > Primates > Lorisidae > Arctocebus > Arctocebus calabarensis. Next base: position 9,117 of record CAUYON010040695.1, read on the forward strand.
ATTTTTAAACACCATATTGAAAAACATAATGCATATAATTTTCTTCTCTGTTCACTAACAATTATGTTTCTTTCCATATACTGTCTCTTAGAATTCTTTTAAGAAAAATAAAAATAATGACCACAGAAAATTTCGTGAACTTATTTTAGAACTAGTGCCTTTAGGGGAAAGGATAGTTGGTCGAAGAGACTGGGAGACTGAGATCAAAAGGAAAATTCAAATCATACTTTTATGAAAGAAACAATTAGCCATTTAGAACAGTGATTCTCAACCTTCCTAATGCTGCAATGTATTTTCATTGTAACAAAAGGGTTGCGACCCACAGATTGAGAACTACTGATTTAGAGAAAGCACGAAGTTCATTTCAGAGCTACCTTTGTTTTCTCTCACTTATTCTGCTTGATATATAAGAGAAAGTAAATGCACAACTCCTTTTTATTTTTGCTTTAATTATAAAACTATTCCTTGAAGAATATAGTTAGAGCAGTTGAGCTTTGTTTTGAAAAATTAGGGAAGTAATAAAGAAGAAGGATGTGCAATTCTGATGCCTTTTTATTTTCCTCCATAATGAGTTTTCAGCTTGAATGTGTATGCAGTTTGTCCTTTTTCCTTTTGGGAAAATATATGCAGCAGCAACTCTGACAGGAGCTAAAATTGTTATAGTGCTCAATTTGCTCTGTTGAGAAAAAACCCAACCTGAGAGTGGAAAACATTTGAAAGAATTTGGAAACTATTGTTGAAGAATAGATTGGAGATTTTAATTTTTCTTTTTATTAGCTATTAAACAGAAAAAAAATCTAATAAAATAATTAGATATTGTCAGAGACAACAAAGATGAAAGCTTTTTTTTTTTTTTTTAATCAGATTGTGATTTGCTGATCACCTCAATCAAAACTTTCTAAGATGCTTGTTAAAAATACAAATAAAAGGTCCAGTCCCAGAACTGGACTGTGGGAGATGAAACAAAGTTAAAAAACAAGCAAACAATACACATAAACCCTCACATTCTAAGGGACAGGTCCATAAACTGTAACCAGGAGGCAAAAATCTGGCCCACTTCCTGTTTTTATAAATAAAGTTTTATTGGAACACAGCCACTCAATGATTGCTTTTGTGCTATGGTGGCAGAGTTGAGAAGTTGTGACAGAAACTGTACAGCTTGGAAATCTTAAAATACTCTTTTGGCTCCTTACTAAAAATGTTTCCCAGCCCTGTTCTAAGCCAATCCCTCTCAAGCTTTATTGTGCAATCATTTTTAAAATGCAATTCTTGGGGCAGTGCCTGTGGCTCACTGGGTAGGGTGCTGGCCCCATATGCTGAGGGTGGCGGGTTTGAACCCAGCCCCAGCCAAACTGCAACAACAACAACAACAACAACAACAAAAAGGCGATTCTCATTCAGTAAGACTGGAGTGGGCCTAAAAGTCTGTGTCTTTACAAACTCCCAGGTAAAATGTGTTATCTTGTAACTCATATTTGAGCAGCAGTGCTCCAGAGTGGCACAGAGTGGTGGTACTCAGAGTATGAGAAATGTGCATTCTCAGGTCCAGAACAGACCTACTAGTTCAGAAACTCTCAGATGGGATCTAGCAATTGATGGTCTATTGAGACCTCCTGGAAATACTGATGCATGCTGAAAGCTTGAAAACCACTTGTCCAGATTATTTTTATGCAAACTAAAACTTGATAACCACTATTTAAAGAGAGCCTGAAATTATATGCTTATGTTATATTCCGTTATTATTGATTCTGCTAAACACAATGCATGCTTGTTGATCATAAGAATCAGAGGAGACACTGTAAGAAATTGCCACTGGGGCAGCGCCTGTGGCTCATTGAGTAGGGTGCCGGCCCCATATACTGAAGGTGGTAGGTTCAAACCCTGCCTCAGCTGAACTGTAAAATAGAAAAATAGCCGGGCGTTGTGGCAGGCACCTGTAGTCCCAGCTAATTGGGAGGCTGAGGCAAGAGAATCACCTACGCTCAGGAGTTGGAGGTTGCTGTGAGCTATGTGATGCCATGGCACTCTACCAAGGGCGATAAAGTGAGACTCTGTCTCTACAAAAAAAAAAAGAAAGAAAGAAAGAAAGAAATTGCCACTTAATGCCACATTATTTATTTTTCCTTGTGTATTTATTATGGTAGTTTCAAAGGCAAAATTTTAAATATATCTTCACTGGCTTACTCTAGTTTAATTAATATTTTTCTTTGAGAGGGCTCCTCTATTTTTGTGGCTTCTCAAAATAGCTCCAAATGCTATGTCATTTCTGAAATGATCAACAGAGGGAGCTAGTGTTACAACACTAATTTTTAAAGAGAGGAGTTTTTCTGCATAGACTAAATTAATGAAGGAATGGCTTCTTACTTATCCTTGAGTAAAATGTTATTGTTTGAATTTATAGTTCCTGCTGTCTGCACTATGCACAGCAAAAACAGCTACGTGATATGTTCAAAATAGGTGTAACCTGTAAGCCATTTGATTCAACATTCATAGACTCCCTTATATGTTCCAATAAGATTAAAGTCACCAGGGATTATGAAACCATCAATCCTCTTCATATTAAATATGAAGGTTTTGGAGAAAGAAGGGCATTAACACAATCATGTAAATAAAACTAATAATACAGAATAAAATTCCTTACCAAGAACAGAGAGAAACTGAGACCAACTGGTAAATGGCTTAGTGCATTTCCTAGAAGTAACTGTTTGGGTACGAGGTATGATAGGAGGAACCAAGCCATGTAATGATGTGCTGAATGATGTCTCTTACTGGTAGCGCAAAAGAAACCCAAACTGTTAATCATAATTGTTGTCAGCAGGAGAGATAATGTTTGCAAAGGGCAATGGAACATATTCCCAGACTTGAAGGACCAGCACACAGATGGCAAGCGGACCATTAGACCCCTGCCTTTAGAGCCAGGAAGATTTAAATAAGTTTTGACTGGCATGGATTCAGAAGTTGGCTTAGCGTACCCAGCCCTACAAACTAGTGTTAATCATACTGGTACAGGATTGAAAGAAAACATACTGCGTTAATTTGGCCTACCAATGACATTTCTTCTGATTAAAAAAGCCATTTTATGGCACATTCTGTATAATAATGGGCAAAGTACCCAGTGAAGCAGGGATTCAATAATAATAATGTTTGCTGACGTAGTGAGAGGCGGGTAGGGAACTGACAGAGTAAAGGTAGTCGATGGCTAATGTAGGCTTCATCAGAACGAAAGAAAAAGCTGCTGGACAAGCATCAGGCAGTTGGACTCTCAGCGTTAGGTAATTACTTAGCTACAGAGGTGACTGGAAATAAAAACGACTGGTGGCACAGAGATGGTACTTTTTTGAGCATTAATAAAAGAAACAATTAGAAAGCTAATGGAGCTGAGGAGGGATGAGTATCAAGAGATGAGTCTCGGGCAGCATCTGTGGCTCAGTGACTAGGGCACTGGCCCCAGACACCGGGGGTGGCAAGTTCAAACTTAGCCCTGGCCAAATTGCAACAAAAAAAAAGCCGGGCGTTGTGGCAGGCACCTGTAGTCCCAGCTACTCTGGAGGCTGAGGCAAGAGAATCGCCTAATTCCAAGAGCTGTGAGCTGTGACACCATGGCACTCTAGCAAGGGCGACAAAATGAGACTCTGTCTTAAAAAAAAAAAAAAAAGAGAGAGAGAGAAGAAGAAAAAGAGTGAGTCTCATTTAGATTGAGTTGGAGGTGCTAGGGCACCATGGAGGTTGTTGGCATTACAATTTTGAGGCCTGGATGAGAGGTTTAAAATAGAAACAGAGATTGGACTTAGTTATCTTTCAGAGATTTTAGGATACATTAGATATTTGATTAAAAAGACAATATTACAAATTTATCAAATCATTCAACACACATTTTTCAAAGACCTAATGTGTTCCAGGCACTAGGCTACTGAAGATAATAAGAGCCCACAGTTTTTGAGTACTTGTAATATTATATGGCAGGTGCTGCTTTGGTGCTGGGGGTGGAGCTTCTGTGAACTTAGATGAAACTTAGATCCCAGTGGGGGAGGCACAGAAAATAAGATTAGTAAGAAAAATATATACTGTTAGATGGTGATATGGAGAAAGGTAAAGCTAGAAGTTGGAATAGAGAATGTTAAGGGTTAGGGACTTCCGATTTTAAACTGAGGTCAGGGAATGCCACATTGAGAAAGTGGCACTGAAACCGTGATCAGAGCAGGAGAAGGAGCGAGGGTGCCAGGAACGGATGTCCCAGGCAGAGCAGCAGCAGCAGCGCTCAGCCCAGCGCCTGGGGCCAGGAGCATGCGCGGAGCGCTCGGGAAGTGGCGGGAAGGCTGGTGTGTTGCAGCAGGAGTGGAGCAAAAGGAGCTGGTATTTGGCAGTGGCAGGGACAAACTCGTGGAGGAGTTTTAGGCTGCTGCAATCATTTCAGCTGTTACTAAGAGTGAGAGGAGTATTCGGGAAAGGTACCTTAGTGGAGGAGTGATAGACTCTGCCTTTTGTTCTGGATGACATTGGAAAAGATAACTAAGGAGCAGAAGCAGTTAGGAGGCTAATCCAGACAGAAAACAATGGTGCCTGGGACCAAGTTAAAGGTATTGGAGATGGAAAGCACTGGTTACGTTCTGGATATATTTTGAAAGAAGAGCCAACATGACTTGTTGATTAATTATGGGGCATGAGAGAAAAATAAATACAAATGATAATGCCAATGTTATTTGTCTTGAGTAATTAGAAGGATGGTGTAATCCTTGGCTGAGGTAGGGAAGACTGAGATGGAGTTTATGGCAAGAAGTAAGGAACAAGAGGTTTTAGTTGGACATGTTAACTGTGAGACACACAACTAAGTGAAGTTATAGAAGAGGCCACTGCATTTGTAAGTCTGGATTCAAGGGAGAATGCTAAGCAAGAGATGTAAATGTGAGCATTGTCCTATGCAGACGGTGTTTACAGCCTAAAGCTGATGGGATCATTGAGAGAGTAGACAGAAAGAGAGAAAAAGAGGTCAAAGGCCTGAACCTTGGAACATCCAACTATTAGGGTCAGAAAAAACTAAAAGAACAAGTAAGGGCGAAGCTGTCAGGGAGCGTGTGCTGAAGGAAGACACGTAGGGAAACGAGTGTAAGTACGTTTGTATTCAGTACAGAGGGATTCAAAGGAGAGTGGGCAGTACCAAGTGTACCAAAGTACAGGAAGATCAAGAAAGGTTTGGGAGAGAAGGACCATTGGATGGGGGGCAAGGATGAGGATATTCTAGACAAAGAACGATAAGATTAACAAATTCAGCTGAATTTGAATGCTGGCTCTGCCGCTTGTTGGCTGTGTGACATTGGTGGAATCAGTTAACCTCTCTGGGGTTTCCTCATATATAAAATTAAAATAATAATAGTACACACATCATAGGGTTGTGATGAGGATTAGCTGATTTAATATTTGTCAAATGCTTAGATTACACACCAAAGTATGTGTGGCATAGAAGTGCTAGTTAAATAAATGCATAGAGATTTGGAACTCGGGGCAACGATCTGGAAATGATGATTGTTGGAGTATAGGGTGAGTAGGGAGGAGATGGTTCACCATTGGGCTGGACAGGCAGGCTAGGGCCAGCTCACAGAGGCTCTTCATGAAGAGCATTAGAAAGATAAAATCGAGTGGACTTGTGCACTAGTTGGACGTGAAGAATGAGAAACATTGAAAAGGCTGAAATGACTCTCTGATTTTCAGTTGTGTTACTGTTTAGCTGATGAGGTAGAAGGAATATTAAAGAAAAAGAAACCTGTTTTATGGATCCTGGGATTGAGTACTTCCATGGCATTCTGGCTAAGCTGGTCAGGCACTGTGGTACTGGAAGCATGGAATGCAATCTGATTATGGAGTGTGATTTCAGCCGACGACTCCAGGCTGGACAAGCAAGTTCAGAAGTCATCATCATGTTGGTGGTGGTAGGAGTCCTGAAATGTGTCAGAGATGGTATGTAAGATGTGAAATCCAAAGCAGAACCTTGCAAAGCATTAACACTTGGAGAGAGAAGGCCGAAAAGGAGGCAAAACGTTACAGAGGTAGAAGAAGCAAAAAAGAGTGATTTTAGAAGCCAAAGGAAGAGGGAATATTAAAGAAGATAGGGACTAGAAGCCAAATGCCACATATACAAAGGTCAAGGAGGACGAGGGCAGAAGAGATTTTATTAGATTGGGCAATAATGAGATCATTGGCTCCTTACCATAAAAGCAAAGTGGTGAAAGCAGGAAGCTAATTACCATGGGTGTAGCAGGCACAATAGGTGCCCCTCCCATATCCCTTGGCACTCACCATTCCCATACCTGCTGATGGCTTAATATGGCAAGCACCTGCCACTTCCATATGAAGTCTTTGTCATCTCATCTTGGAGCTGGCCAGAGGTGCCAGATAATGCTCCCAGGAGCAACCCTCAATGATTTTGATTGGTAAGCACCCCAGTATTCCCACCCTGAGAAGGAAAAGCTCTTAATACCTATTCTACACAGTTTTCCAAAAGTACTGAATTAGATTCAAGCCACAGGACTCCCATGGTGGTAACAGACACATTAGCACATCCTCTGCTGCTCCTTCCTTCCCTGACTTACTTCCTCTTTTCTCTACAGGGATTATCTCTCAAATAAAATATTCCCATAAAATTCTTATCAGACACTTCTTTTAAGGGTGCCCTGCCTAAGACATTAGGCAATAAAGTTTTAAGAGGTAAAGGTGAAAATAAGCTGGAATATTTAAACTTGGTTGTGAGTAAAAAAGAGAGGTAGAGTGGCTAGATTATGACATAGAATCAGAGAATATTTTTTCTCTGTATCATAAGAGAAAATCAAGCAAGTTTAATACTGAGAGGAAAGAGCCTGTAAGCTCTGTGCACGTGCAGAACAAGTGATGAGCTGACTGGCAAGGTCCCTGGGATAGGCGGGAGGCATGTGCTAGCACAAGGAAGGGTGAACGTAGAGAACGAGTCACTTCTTTACTGAGGAAGAGGAAAGGAGAGAGATGTGATAGGTAGAGGAATATGTATGTTCTGGTGGCCAGGAAGTGGAAAGGGCCCTCACTTACTAAGTGTGGAGAAATTGAGGTGAAGGCATAAGTCAACTGGGCAAGAAAAATGAGAAGATGGAGGCTAATAGGAAGGTTTTATTTAGATGATGGGTAGAAGAGGAGAAAGATTTTGAATGAGAAGTCAAGCAAATAATGTAGTAACACAGAAGCCAAGAAGAAACAATTTTAAAGGAGTGATCAAATTGTTTAATTTCTTGAATGATTGTCAGTAATTTTAGAGACAGGAGTTTTAATAAGGTCAGCAGAATAGATGCTCAAAGCAGAAAAGAGTAAGTGGATAATGAAAACTTAAAGAATAAGACAATAGCTTCAAAAGATGCATTCATATCAAGTGAATGGAGAAAGGGCCCCCTGTTATTTCCAGGAACATCAAAACACCCACATCTAGCTTCATTAATAGGGCTTGAGTACATTGGATACTTTTTCTTCCATTCTTAAGATACTTTACTATGAAGCTAATTTATAGCTTTCATATGAAGGCTATAACCCAATTATAGCATAAGAATATGGGGAAAGTGTCAAGGGAGGGAGGGGAGAGGGAGGATGGATGGAGGGAGGGTAAATAGTGGGGCCACACCTATGGTGCATCTTCCACGGGTTCAGACAAAACTTACTAAATGCAGAATACAAATGTCTTCATACAATAACTAAGAAAATGACATGATGGCTATGTCCAACAGTTTGATAAAAATGTTTCAGATTGTATGTGAAACCAGCACATTGTACCCCTTGATTGCACTAATGTACTCAGCTATGATTCAACAATTAAAAAACAAAAACAAACCTACATCTAAAAATCATTGCACATTTAGTTGTAGTATATGAAATTGCTTAGGTTTAACCACTTTTAACCTACAAAATTGTCAATCTCATATGATTCAGGGTAATATTCAAAAATACCATGGGTGAGGATTCTTACGGGCCAGAAGTCAGATTCTCAAGCCCTCTGTTTGCAGTGTTAACTCTAAGTCTGTAGTAAATATCTGAGGCACAAAACTGCTGAGAGTATTTTGTGATACATGAGACACATGCATGAAGGATAATGAAAATTGATAATTCACAAACTAGTAATTTATACAATAAACTATTAAAAACAAGCAGCTTTCGGGCGGCGCCTGTGGCTCAGCGAGTAGGGCGCCGGCCCCATATGCCGAAGGTGGCAGGTTCAAACCCAGCCTCGGCCAAACTGCAAAACAGAAAAATAGCTGGGCGTTGTGGTGGGCGCCTGTAGTCCCAGCTACTCGGGAGTCTGAGGCAAGAGAATTGCTTAAGCCCGGGAATTGGAGGTTGCTGTGAGCTGTGTGATGCCACGGCACTCTACTGAGGGCGATAAAGTGAGACTCTGTCTCTACCAAAAAAAAAAAAAAGCAGCTTTCCTTGTGCTGAAATTTCCATAAATATTCTGAAAATGAAAAATCTCTCTCCAGATGTTTCAGTTTTTAGTTTCAGTTTTTTTGAGACAGAGTCTTGCTCTGTCACCCAGGCTACAGTATCATGGTGTCAGACTAGCTCATAGCGACCTCAAACTCCCCAGTTCAAGCAATTCTCCTGCCTCAGCTTCCTGAGAAGCAGGGACCACCAGCACCTGCCACCATGCCTGGTTAATTTTTTTAAATTTTAGTAGAGATGGAGTCTCACTCTTGCTCAGGCTGGTCTCAAATTTTTAGCTCAAGGGATCCTCCTCTTTCAGCCTCTGACAGTGCTATGATTACAGGTGTGAGCCACTGTGCCCAGCCTTAATCTAAGTATTTTTGAGAGTGAAATGACTATAGTATTGATGAATCAGTCTACTTGTCACCCAAGCCAATCAAGGGAGAAGCAGATGAGAGATCAACAATTCCACTTTTATTTACACAAAAGCCAGCAATTCCAGAGAAGAGAGAGGAGATATTCTCCAAGAGCTATGTATTCTCCTGTTTCTCTTTGTTACTTTTATATTCTCACAGTAAAGCAAGCATCAGCGACGTTGTGAACCGTCATAGTATATACTAAACAGATTCATCTTCACAGATTACAAGGTTACACAACATCCCCCAATCATAAAGTGGTTATATCTTCAAAGCATTCTCACTCTAGACTAAATGTACAATGAGTCGGTACTCTGGGTCTAGGGTTGGGGTGAGGGAAGGTAAGGGCCGCAGATACCACTGTTGGGGCTGTCAGGGGCACGGGCCGTATGTTTTCCCCTCATAGGCAGGGTGCCTTGCAGCTGGCTTAAGTCTTGGCAGAAGACCCCATGAGCCTCTTAGAACACAGAATATTTGTGAGCTGCTGCCATAAGACCCTGTGCCTGGCCTCCCAGCCTTCTAGGAGGCTGTCACGTCCTTGGAGGGTCCAATCTTTTAACTTTGTCCATAATAGAAGGACATGGAATTTGACTTTGAATGAATGAATATGGACTTTGTCCATAACAGAAGAACAGGTACATGAATCAACAACTCCAGATGGCAGCACAGGGGCTCATCTGGCCCCGCCAGGGCCTGTCCAGCAGCACCTTGTATGTTATAGTTATTTAGAATAACAGTGGCTGCTATCCAGATGAAATTATGAATGGTGATTTATCTGCTAGAGATTTCATAGAGTGAAAGCAACTTCAGTGAACTGGATTATTTTGGACCTTGTTCTTTGCTTCAGTAATTTTTTCCCTCAAATTTAATTGCTTGGAGGCCAATGATGAAGGGCATGTAAAATGCAATTAACAGATGAAAAATATCTCTTGTGATTTGGTATTAAATAGGAGTGATGGAGTGTGACATTAAAAAATGGTATCAGAGGTGCATATTCTTTTTTTTTTTGAGACTGAGCCTCAATCTGTAACCCTGGGCTGAGTGCTGTGACATCACAGCTTACAGCAACCTCCAATTACTGGGCTCAAGCGAGTCTCCTGCCTCTGCCTCCCAAGTAGCTGGGACTACAGGCGCCCGCCACAACGCCTGGCCATTTTTTGGTTGCAGCCGTCATTGTTGTTTGGCGGGCCCGGGCTGGATTCGAACCTGCCAGCTCAGGTGTACGTGGCTGGCGCCTTAGCCTGTTGAGCCACAGGCGCAGAGCCCAGAGGTGCATATTCTGCATTTCACTTTAATTATGTGAATTTCAGCTTCTAGAACACTGTAGTTTCACACTTGCTTAATTAAATTCTGTCAGTACTAATACTTTGAGCTCAAAGCAAAATGTGGAGGAAGTTTCAGAAACATGTAAGCTGGGATAGTGATTCTTTGCCCTTCTGGCTATTGAACTGGAGTAAGATCTTAAAGTCTCTTTGACCTGTAGACCTGTGGTTGCAATAGGGATTGATCTGAATAGAATTCAAAGCCTGTAAGGCAAAGGATAAGATTTTTGAGTGTACTTTGGAATTATCCGAGGAAAAGTGTTCTGTACTAATTCCCCAACTCTCTGCTGCCCTAAGTTGTTTCAGAATGATGAATTTTTTATGATTACATTAACAAAAAACTTGGAGACAATTAAAATTTCTTTTTAAAAAAAATTAAAGAAAGAAATTATAGAAAGTGAGATCCCTTTTCTATAAATAGCCGGGTGTTACGATGGGCACCTGTAGTCCCAGCTACTTGGGAGGCTGAGGCAAGAGGATTGATTATGTCCAAGAGTTTGAAGTTGCTGTGAGCTATGACACTGCTGCCTTCTACCAAGGGTGACAAGGGAGACCTTGTCTCAAAAAAACAAACAAAAAGATTTAAATCATTTCTTAGAGAAAAATTTAAAAGCCCTAGTAATATATAATTTATGGATAAGGAACTGAGACTTTAAAGTATTAATATTTAAGCTGTGTACTGATGATCAGACAGTTGATAGCCAAGCTCTTTCTGGAATACATTCTGCCCTAAACTCCTGTTCTATGTGTCTTTCAATGGATTATGTGAACATGCAGGAATTGCATATTTTCTATGTATATTTTCTTCTCTTATTCCTGTTCATGTTAATAGCAATGGTTTTTGGTTTTTCTTCCTGGAGTTCACATCCTTTCCTCTTTTCTTCACTGTATCCTTTTCCTGGATGCATTCTATGATGAAATTTGCAAATAAAAGTTATTTAAAGGGCATCAAGTACTCTTATGAGGTCATTAGTTATACTGTGGTTCCAGGTAGGCCTTAAGGGTATAATGTTAGCTCAAATTCCGAGGAAAAGTATTTGTGGTCACAAAACATACCAGGTTCAGACATTTTGAGATAGACCAGCTATTTGATGGGGCTCTAAAGGAATGCTTTGGGAACATTTTAACATGTGGTAAAAAATACGGAGAACAAAATAAAACTTGCATTTTACATTCAGTTTATTTGCTTTGTTAACATATAAGCTAGGCAATTCTATTCATAATAACAATTACCATTCACTAACTATTATGTGGCATTGATAATATATACATGCATACCTGCACTCTCATGTATATAACGTAGTCCCCATTAACACAGGTATTATGATCCTCTCTAAAGATGAGGAGACAGAGAAAGCAATTTGCTCAAGATCGTGTAACTAGTATGGGGCTAAAATTCAAACGCACTTCCATCTGGTTCCAAATTCCATACGTTTTTTTACTCTACCTTGCAGCCTCCCGAAGGAGTGTTCCCTTTATCTTTCCTATGACACATCACCTCCCAACTGTTACTGTAACCTTGTGAAATGGGAGGTCAAAAGTAATTGTGTGACTCCCTCAAAATTCACTTCCTTAATTGCTAAACTCGACCAACTTAGCTATGCTCAGCTGAAAGGTTAAAATTCACAAAGTAAAAACAGCTATATATTCTATACTTAATTAAAATCATTTAAGAACTCTTTATAAGCCAGGATTAATAATACATGTAGAATTTTAGTGAACTATTTACTACTTTTTCCTGAAATACATAAAAGTATTTCGTAATTATTTCAATTGTCCTCCTATAGTCTTTCAAAAACTAAACATTTCTAACTAAAGCAAAGCATGAGGTAGAGTGATATGCATAAATCCTATGTGTACAGCTGATGAAAATCACAATATGAACCTACCCATGTAATCCTCCTCCAGACAGAAAACTTAGCCAGCACTCTGAAGCCCCTTCATCCCCTTTCCAATCAATCCTCCCTCTCTCCTCCTCATAAGAAACAATTATTTTGACTTCCAACACCATAGTTTTATCTTCCACTTTACAAGTAGTTTTATCTATTTCTGATTTTTTTTTAATAAGTAGGATATTAGGTTTTTCAGCTTGTTATGTGTGGATTCTTTTGCTCAACGTGATGCTTACAAAATTCATCCAAATGAATAGTTGTAGTAGTTGTAGTTCTGTTTTTCTTTTTTTTGTTTTTTGAAACAGTTTCAGTCACCTTAGCATTGAGTACTGTTGCATCATAGCTCACAGCAACATCAGATTCTTGGGCTCACATGATCCTCTTCCCTCAGCCTCCTGAGTAGCTGGGACTACAGGTGCCCACTACAACACCCAGCTAGTTTTCCTATTTTTAGTAGTGACAGGATCTTGCTCTTGTTCAGGCTAGTCTCCTGAGCTCAGGAGATCCACCTGCCACAGCCTCCCAGAGAACTAGGATTACAGGCATGAGCCATTGTGCCTGGCTAGTTGTAGTTCTTTCCTTTTCTTTGCTTTCATTATTCCATAGAATGTATCATGCTACAAAACCACTCTGTGGGTAAAGCACCACATGGTGATGTTTTGGTCAATGATGGACTGCATATATAACAGTGGTCCTGTAATGTAATATCATATTCTTACTGTACCTTTTGTAAGTTTCAATATGAATGGGGTGGTAGGCTAGGAACAATAAGCTCTACCACACAGCCTAGGTGTGCAGCAGACTGTATCGTCAGCTTTGTGTAAGGGCACTCGACCTATGATGTTCGCACAATATTAGAATCACTGGATGATACATTTCTCCAACCATATTCCTGGCTTTAATTAACACAATATTGTATCTCCACTTGGGAGCTATTATAAATAACACTATCATGAACATTTTTGTACATGTCATTTGGTGTAAATGTTCGACTTTAGTAGACACTACCAAACAGATTTCCAAAGAGGTTGTACTAATTTACAATCTTAGCAGCCAAGAATGAATAAGGGATCCTACTCTATATTTTAGTCCTGATTTTTGATCTTTGTTAACAAGGTTAGGAGCCAAAGGGAAGTATCACTTCTGTCCTAGTACAGCCTAGGGACTTCACATATTCTACCTGGGATAACTCAGCAGTCTTCTTGGTCTGTTGTCATTGTGAGCTACTTTCTAGTTGCAAGTGTCTGCACTCTAGCTCAAAGTGTTTCCTGGACTGTACTGTGAATGGAGGCAATTTAATAACATCTGGCAGGGCACCAGAGGATGATCTCATGTGAGAAACCACTTCAAAATCATCTTAGCATTGCTGCTGATTCATTGGTCTGAAAAAAAAGCAATGTTAAGGCAAGCCATTCAGGAGGGTTGAAGCACATTAAGGCTGGTGCCATGCTGTGATCACAGCAAAAATGAACACTGGGGTCTTCCTAATTGTGTTTGTATGGGAGTTCTGAGGACACCAGAACTTTTAAAATGCTACTCTACAAGGTGGTATTAATGGAAGTAGCAGCAGGTGTGTGTTTCTTTTAAGGAAGTCAAAACTTTTTATACAAGTTCTTATAAAGTCCAACACATTTAAACAAGTTTGCAAAATGAACAGATTTATAACTCATCTTCAAGAAGTTCAGCGAAGGTGGAAAGAAAAAAAAAATGATGTTCTTGAATCTATCTGCCATGTATATATATATACATATATGTATATATGAGTTTTCTTCTTGCTGATGTTAAATAGAAACTGAACTAACAAGTTAAACTTGTAGGCTTCAAAGAAAACTGTCCCTCTTGCCTTAGGAAGCTTAACTAGAAGAAGAGGAAAAGTAGCCATGCGATCTGTGATCTCTGAATGATAAAAACAGTAACAATAGAAGCTTAATCTCTATGGTATTTCCAGTACTCAAAATTTCTTTGACCACAAATCCATTCTCATACACTTGTTGTCTTTTCTTTTCAGTTACACAAATGGTTACTAATTCTTTTTTTTTTTTGAGACAGAGTCTCATTTTATCATCCTGGGTAGAATGTCATGGCATCACACCTCACCTCAACCTCAAACTCTTGGGTTTAAGTTATCCTCTTGCCTCAGCCTCCCAAATGGCCGTGACTATAGGCACCCGCCACAATGCCTGACTAATTTTTAGAGACAGGGTCTCACCCTTGCTCAGGCTGGTCTCAAACTTGTGAGCTCCAGCAATCCTGCCTCGGCCTCCCAGAGTGCTAAGGTTACGGGTGTGAGCCACTGCTCTATTAGGAATTACTAATTCCTAATAGAGCATCTACATTCTTAATTACCTTTTCTTCAGTCCATTGACTGAATCAATGATTCAATCATGTGCAGAATAGTGGTGTCATCATTAAATATTTGGCCATAGTAAAAAACCCCTGTCTTTTGCCATTTGCTTGTGGTGGCATCTGGTGCTGTAGTTGATTTATGCAATACATTTGCCATTGACCCTAGTAATTATTTTAAAAGGCATGGTAGAAAGTCTCTGCAGCTGGGAAAAAAAGAAGAAAAAGTAAGAGTGAGGTTAAGGGAGGAGGAGAATGAGTGAGAGAATGAGAGTGCCCTGTGCATCTCCCAGGCAGAAGTCAATACATGTGTCACTTGTAGGTTTGAAGAGTCGGCCTTCTCACTGTGCAAGCAGGAAGCAGCTTCTTCCCTCAGACTCTGAATAGATTGGAAAACCTCCACTGGGCAAGGGTGGAGGTTTTTCATCTATCTTCCTGCCTGGAATAGGCTACTTTTGATTGCTGTAATAAGAGAGAAGAGAGGGAAAACAAAGGGTGAAAAACAGTGTTATTTGACTGGAATAGTTTTATCTGAAATTTATTTACATCCGAATATTAAATTCAAATAAATGTGACATTTATTTTATGCATGGTGATTATTTAAAGATAAATAATTTTTCCCATGGGAGGGTAATATGGATTCTTTGGAAAACTTCCCTTCCCTCAGCATTGAGGACTTCTCACATGTAGTGTCCTTGACTCGGGGAACTCTTTCATCTCTCTGCAACAAGACCTTCAGCAAGATCTTTCTGGTAGAAGGGGGCTGAGCAATATACAAATTATATCACAAAATTTCCTAGGACTCTGAGTCTGAAAATAATCGATGGCATATTATTTTAATTTTCAACTATTATTATTTCATCCTTAAGTTAGATGGCAATTAAAAGACAGTATGAGGTTTTTTAGTTGTCTTTACCAATGCAGCTTTCTTTTTAGGATTTTGAAGGAACAATCTGTGAAATTATTATACACATCCTTGAAAAAGACATTTTATTATATTTCCTGTGTGTGAATATTATACATTAGGTGGGTTTAATGCTACCTACTCAAAATGTAAGTGCCTAATTATTCACTTCTCGAAAAACAGAACACTTGGCTTTGGAAGAGCAATTTAATTCACCACCAGGACCACCCACTGCAGTGCTTAGTGACTCCACTGCACTTTTCTCTTTTTTCACTCTCTTTTAAAATCGTATTTTGTTCTGCGTCTTCCAACTACTTTCTCTCTACCCCTAGCGTGGTTTCCATTATCTACCGCCCACCAACTGGTATGTGCTGATGCCTGAAATGCCACAGTTCAGCCTCCAGTTTAAGCCTGACTTCTTTACTTTTCCTTTTAAAATGCAAATATCTCTTAAAGGGTCAAATATGAATTAAATCACTTGATACTTTAGAACAAATTAATCTTTCATGCTCACGTGGCCCCACAGATACCATAAAAGACTTGGAATTTCAAGGGAGGGACGATGGAAAAGGTGAAAGACAGGGGTTCATGAGGATATTGTTCCTCATGCTTCCTCCTGGTATAATATGTCAACCGGTTACCGGACGAAGAGTGTCCGGCTGCCTGTCCCTGTCGGCCAATATGCAGAGATGGGGATAGGTCCACCAAACTTTGTCAGAAGGCCAGAGATTCTGAGAACAGTTAGAGACAGCCTCTCCAAGACAGTTCTGTTCTTCCATTTCCAAAATCACAGTTTTATACATGAAAGTTAAAAGCAAGAACTATATTAATCTTTATCTTAAACAATAGTAATTAACACATATCTTAATCATCAGTAATCATTACAACCCATTACCCATAATAAACAATTGAC
The DNA here is from genome assembly GCA_963573935.1 of Arctocebus calabarensis. Classification (NCBI taxonomy): domain Eukaryota; kingdom Metazoa; phylum Chordata; class Mammalia; order Primates; family Lorisidae; genus Arctocebus; species Arctocebus calabarensis. Next base: position 25,334 of record CAUYON010040695.1, read on the forward strand.
ATAACTCACTACCCCAAACAACATTTCTAATTCAAAAGTTAATCTCCTAAATCAATTGCCCTAAATTGCTCAAGATGTACACTTTTAGGTTAAAGCTGACTTTACAAAACAACAAGAATGGGAGACATGAGGTTCAGGTCACAAATTAAAGTTACAGGTACATTAGAGTTACCCAGGGTGACTCTCATTTACAAATGAAACTATACCACAGAGAGGGTACGCTGTTTTCCAAGATGAAAGTCTACACCACATTTCCTGAGGTCTGACCTTCTACACCCGTTCCACTTCCCTCTCCTTAGCCTTTTTAGTGCTCTTAAAATTATCCTCTCCTTGAAACCCTCTGAACCAGGGTCATTAAACCACTTTTCTTAGGAGTTCCTTTGCTTATAGTTTCTGTGCTTTACCTCATGTCTCCCGGTCTTGTTGTTTTATAAATTCAGTTTATGAAGACAAACTGATCACAGGGGCGTGAGGACACTTACCAATGGCCTGATTTTTGTAGGGGCAAACCTGTATCCTGATCAACTTTAGAAAAAAAAAGAAAACTCTCACTATGCCTAATTGCTTGAATAAATATATATTTGATTCCTGCTCTCTACACCCCTAGCTACCTTTCTCTTATTATTATCTACAGAAAAGGTCAGGTGTCCAAGCAACCTAGTTCCATCCTTCTTTCCCTATTTCAAATTTGTTTCTCACTACTCAAATACAGAGGGCAGATTCTAGAAGTAAATTAATTCTCTCCAAATTAATTCACTTTCTGGACTGCACAGCACGTATTTAGAATACCTTTACAGGAGATGAGTTTTTATACATAGGTGTTTTCCATGATCAAATAGTGTTCACGTTTTTTGAAGTTGTGACTAATTATGTACTATGCTTCTTCATGCCCAGAGAACAGCACCTTGATGATAGAATCATTTGCTATTGAGGCTGAAGGCTATCATCAGCATTTTCCTAAAGAATATTCTTCAGAACATTCCCAGCACTGCTAAAAGGGTGGTGTGAAACAAATAGGCAAGTTTTGTAGTCAACCGTTTTGTAGAAATGCTGAGTGTTAGGTTTAGGATTTTCCTAGAACCTTTAGTATACTAATATAAGCTGGAAATACCCAACAGAAGGAAATCATGATATGCCCAATTCTCAAATTTTTCAAACTTGTTTGATGATGGAATCTGCATTCAAAAAACTTCTCCTGGGAAATTTTAATTTACTCTGTTCTCATTTTACAGAAGAAAATACAAAAGCCTATATTTACACAGAGTTTTATAGCAAAGTCTAGAGCGAGAGTCTCGTACATCCTAGGCAACTGTTCTTTTGGGTGGATATTTACCTAGGTGCCTTTTGGGTGGATATTTAATAAAATTATTATTTTATGAATAATTTCGTATTTCCTTGTCTGGCCTATCTTAGCATGTTGTGTCCCAGAGCTATGATAGATACAAAAACTTGCTCTAATTTGGTCCTTAAAAAAGTCTTAAGAATTTTGTTTTTCAATTCAAGTTAAGATAAAGGAGAATTGAGGCCATAAAAATTATGGTTTTTAAAATATCTTTAAAATGGATATTTGTTTTTGAAGTTTCTCTAAAGAAATCACAAAGTCCTGCTATAGTTTAAATAGTGATCAAATTGTGTCTCTGTGTGTATTTATATGACATATAATTATTATGATAAGGTTTTCCTAAGAAACAAGGGTGGAGGCCAAGAAACGGCACAATTAATTAGTGTTAAATTTCCCAGATCTATTTAAAATCCACATTCTTATATTGTTTTAACCATCAATTATTAACTATGAATTTCATAGGCCAAATATGAACTGATAAAACTAATTTTTAGGTTAATCCTCTTGTTGCTTTAGTTTTCTTCCCATTAAGTTTTCCCAAAAGTATTCTTTTAAATACTTAAAAAATTACAGAATATATTTGGTATTCTTAATAAATCTATAATTTGAAATTATATTTTTGCTTGCTCTGAAAAAACTTTTATCTAGGGAATCTAAAATGGGCTTTAGCTAAATTAGAATATATCCGTAATTCTTCTAAACTCTAGGATTAAAAAATTGTCCTTTAATTCTGAATCCAAGTCACTAATCCATTTTCTGAAATGAAACTATATAACTTTAAAGAATTTCTTAATAATATATTTGATCAAGTCACAACTAATTGTGCTGAGATCAGGTCTGACTAAGAATTGCTGCCAAGATGTGGAATTAAAAATTATGTGTCTTGGGTGTGGGCACTAGAGATCAAGTTTTATTTCTGCATATGGATAAGTGAGTAGAACTAGTTAGGTTCCCTCTGAGCACTGAAGCCTTGAGGCTTTGGGTTGTGAAAGATCAGCGTGAGAAAGAACTAGAGTCTTGCCTTGCAAAATACGAGGCTGCCCCCCAGGTCAGGAAAAGCATAGCGCAAAAGGAAACTTGATACATTTTTCACAGGATTTAGTATCACTGTTTATGTTTATCAGAAAATGACAAATGAAAGGTTTTCTGAATTCTTAATTTTTATTTTATTTCCAGTTATAATATAAATCACCACTTGCTTTAAATAGAATATTATGAAGTTATTATTTCCTATTCCATAAGGGGGGCAAATTTTTTCTTCTGTGAATATATCTCAGAAATGATTGTGTCAACCAAAATACAGAAACACAATACAATGAAAAAATATTTAATTAAGAAAAGAAAGTTGTTTTTTTTTTCTATAGTAAGTAACATAAAGGAAGAAACTTAAATAGTAAATAACATTTAAAGGGACACCAGTATATGATATTCTTTCCTGTTTATAGAAGCTGGCTCTATTCTAGAACAGTAAAAATAGTAGAAAAGAGGAAAGATAGTTCCAGGACATACTTCAGTTTAAGGGATTTGTTGCAAGACTGGTTTGGGTTTGTGTCTGCATAGAAGGGTCATTATGATACTTCATCTTGACTGACAACAGGTTTTAATATAATAGTTTATGTGATATGCTGATAACATAGCTGCCTAAGTGGTAGTATTTTATACCACACAACAAATATAATAAAACTTGTCATATGCAGGAACCTCATAGGACATCTATTGAAAAACAAGGGCATCAGAGTATATGTGGCAATAACCATTAAGTTTTGCTTTTGAGTTTCTTCTCTCAATTCTCAGAAATTCTCAGGGAACAAAGCAGGATTTTCTGGTTCTTACCAAGTTGGCTGGGGTGGTATTGAATTCCAGTTTTGACTTGTTTGCAGACAAATTTTATTATGCAAGTTGTATCTCTCAGCACACTCCACAACCTCAGGGATGGCCAAGTGTCAGTTTATTTCCAAGTTCATGGCACAGGGAAAGTTGGGTCGTGACACGGTTGCTTCATGATCTCTGATACAGTCAAGATCTTTTCTTCTGATCTGAGCAACTCTCACCTAAGATAGCTCTGTGGCTGTTGGCACATTAGTTTTATACAGGATATGTCCATTTAGTGCTTTATCTGGTTTCTGAACAAGGGATGGCCTGTTGAACAAAAAAGACTTTGTGATGTCTTTTTGGAAAATTCACTTAATATTATAAAGATAGAATGATTAGACCAATGTTGTGGAGCTTTCACCCTTATGTTTTATAGTTTCAGGTCTCATATTTATTTTATTCCATTTTGAGTTGATTTTTTAATATGGTGCGAGATAAGGGTCTAACTTCATTCTTCTGCATGTAGATATCCAGTTTTCTTACCACAATTTACTGAGGAGACTATCCTTTCCTATTGTATGTTTTTGGCACCTTTGTAGAAAATCTATGGGCCATCTATCCCTGGGTTTATTTCTGGGTTCTATGTCCTTTTCCACTGGTTAGTTTGTCTGCTTTTATTCCAGTAGCACACTGTTTTAGTTACTACAGGTTTGTAGTGTATTTTTAAGTCAGTAGAGTGATGCTTCCATCTGTTCTTTTCTGCTGTTATTCTTTGTGGCTATTCAGGGTCTCTTGTGATTCTGTACGAATGTTAGGAGTGTTTTTTCTATTTTTGAGAAGAATGACACTAGAATTTGATAGGAATTATATGGAATCTATAGATTACTTTGGGTAGTATGGATATTTTAATAATATTAGTTCTTCCAATGCAAGCACACAGGATATCTTCTTAGCATTTTATAGTTTTCAGCATACAGAGCTTTCATCTCCTTGGTTAAGTTTACTTCTAAGTATTTTATTTTTATACATGTTTCATCACATTGTACCCCACAAATATTTACAATTATTTGTCACTAAATGTAAGAAAAATACAAACATTATTGTGCAAATAGAAAACAATAAATACAGCTTTTTATTAAAATGGGTTAAAAATCTTTAATTTATCTCAAATAAAATAATGTGTTTCCTTAAGAAAATAAGATAAAATGCATTAAGGGGAAACTTAAGGGCTTCTGTTTATCTGATATTATAAATACTTGGGAACTTTCAGAATATGATAAATCAAAATAGAAATAGCTTTTTAGTAAATGTTAGAAGAAGAAGAAGGATAAGACGGAGAAGGAGGAGAGGAGAAGAAGAATAATGCAGTTGCTTAGCTGGTACAGACTTAGATACAAAACTCCTTGAAGATAAGGACTAGCACCTATTGTACATAATTATTAGGTGGTCTAAAAATGGTCTGGCTCGAATCAAAAGAATCTGCTGTGTATTAAGGGCTCTGCTTGCCCTTCATTTGTGAGTAAGCTGAGCGGTTCTCACATGGCATACTTGTGTGATGCCACTTGAATAGGGGAAGACTGAACATGACTCCAAAGCCTTTCCTCCCTCCTGCAAGCAACTCTGCGTTCTACAGTAGACGATACTTTAGTGCCATGTTAATGCTTTACTTGAAATTTAATTTTGGAGCTGCCTGATGGGTGAGAATTACAGGCAACATTTTTTTTTTTTATCCAACATCATCCAATTTGGAGTGAAAGAGACGACTGTTCATGATCACACCAGGATGACAAGCATAGCCCAGACCTGTCCCAGTCAAACCAGGATATGGTCACCATATCTTGCACTATGCAAAATATAGTGTGCCCAATTATGATAACCTTCAAAGGGTAGACAGGCTAGTAGGAGCTCAGCTTTGCCCTGAGGGTGAGCCTGGGATTAATATTATTACTGTAACTTGCTATTTGATGTGCTGAGCAGGGAGAAGAGGGTAAGAATAAGGGTCTCTGGCTGTCATGCCCCTCCCGTACAGCAGACCCCCTTAGAACTCTGGGGTCCTCAGATCCTGGCCCAGGAATTAGAAATGGGGCAAGTGTTTAAAAGATGAATCAGACTCATTTCTCATTCAAAAAGGTAAATCTGATGTAAAGAAGAGAGGGCAGGAAGGGAGGAAAAGGGTAGAGAAGAAAAGATGATTTCAATCTTTGAAGCCAATTTTATTGATTTATTGATTGACTCCCTACAATAGTGAAGTTGAGTCAAAAGATATCCAAATGAAAGTACCTATTCTTAGGAAGATACAAGATTGTAGCTCAGGTAAGTGTCGAGCTTTAATTTGAAATAAGAAGCAGGAATTTCAAAGCCACATTCAGAATCCTGAGGCCATGGAGTTTGAGGATGTCCTCTTTCAAGCCCTGCACGTTGACCAGAGAAACCCAGCTTGTGTCAGTATTTGGCCATTCAGTAGGATGTCCTAGACCCTGCTGGGTTTAACTATATATCCTGAGGTTACAAGAGAAAAGACGAGATTTGGGATTTGTATTATAAATACTTTGTACTCTAACCTCTAAAATGGACCTAAGTTAAGATCATGGTTACTGTCCTTGATGGTAACCACCACTCAAACTCCCAGTTCCAACATGATATTACAGTGTTTATAAAGTAGACTACAATTCATCAGAAAGTTTATATTTCTTGTGGTTAATTGTGGGTCTCTTAGATGAGGGTCTCATTGCCATAGAACAAAGGGATTCAGGAATACCAGAGGCAAAATAGCACAGGTAATGCCCAGGAGAGTCCAACACACCTTCCCCTACACGGCGTTGAATTTGCATCTTTAAACTCGGTAAATGCAGAAGTAAGGAAGTGAATAAAAAGTGTGTTACGGTGTCTAGAGATGAGTGAATAAGAAGAATCCATCTGCAGCTTGAGTCCAGAATAGCCCCCATGCTGGTTTTACAGCTCTGTGTGTGCCTCTGTGGACTTATGAAGAGCTCTTCTCAAGGCCAAGCTAGGAGGGCCAGAGACAGGGTCAAGAAAGCACCTTCCATCAGATTTAGGTAAGGTTATTAAATGCTAATGATTCTTCTTTAAAGCTAATCCAGAAAAAAGGAAGTAATAGGCTGACCCATCTCTATAAGTAACTCGGAAACAAGCAACCCCGCGGTTTTGTAGACTTGATCTGAAAAATCATTATAATTCTTACAGATAAATGTCAGAAGAGGGAAAAGCATCAAGTGGTATGAAAATCTGAGGAAAAACCCAGTAAATTAAAGAATATCACATGGAAAGTAGGAATGAAATATGGGGAAAGGATAATCTGCAAAAAAAGAATTCAGCATCATGTAGTGGGAAAATATGATCCGGGAGTTTTTTGTTCTTGCACGTTTTAAAGGGCAAAGATGCCCATTAGGAATGTGTCTGTGCGTTTGGGTTGGGCAGTGCTTCGACTTTGTATAATAAAGGAGGTTTTTCGAGTGGCAATTTGATTTGAGGTAGGATTGAGGAGTTTGAGGTTCCCATGGGATTTGTTTTGAAGTTGTGTCATCTGGTAAGCACAGTGTTTTTCCAAGATTCTGTCATTTCAGGGGTGGCTTTCTTACTGCTCTTTTTGGTGTTGTGATTTTAAATCTTTGAACTTTGCCCATATGAAGTGTAAAAGGGTTAACCCAAACTACATATTTTTGCAATCTGTTGTCATGAGCTAATGACAAATGTAATATACAATAATCCACACCTCTGGAGAGTTGCAAGATCTAGATTAAGTAAGGGAAAGGTATCAATCTTACACTGAGAGCTTTTATTATAATATAAGCCATTATGTCCTCTGCCTTATATTGAAACCACTCAAAAGTATTATTGTAACTTTTGCAATGTCTCATTCTCCCTCTAGCTATCCTCTAGTTCAGTTAATTTAGCAAGCACATATTCATGATGGATTATTTAAGCAACAGGAAAGTTATGATGGTTAGCCACATCAGTCACATTGTGTAAGAATCAAACTGCTTTAAGTAAAAGGGCAAAGTGCATAAAATAGTGCTCTTATAAATGCTTTAATTAGAAACAATTTTATTATGAAAAAGGAAACAAAATTACCTTCCACTGATGGATTATAGCTATTTGCAATTCTTGTTGTGGCTGGGTGGACTGAATGATTTAATTTGTGTGTGTGTGTGACCGAGTCTCATGAAATGCCATGGCATCAGAGCTCACAGCCACCTCTAAATCTTGGGCTCAAGTGGTCCTCTTGCCTCCCTAGTAGCTGGGACTACAGGTGCCCACCACATGCTCAGCTAGTTTTCGAGACCAGGTCTTACCCTTGCTCAGGCTGGTCTCCAAGCCCTGAGCTCAGGCAATACACCTGTCTTGGCCTCCCAGAGTACTAGGATTGCAGGTGTGAGCCACTGAGCCAGGTCTGAATGATTTGAAATTTTAATATTGAGAGTGTGCTTGAGCTGTGTGGTTCCCTAAACTTATTTTCATCTGGACATTTCCTGCTGCTAAAGACAGCTGACAAGATGCAAATTTATAATCTGCCTACTCAGGATTTCTTTTGGAACTGATTCCAGTGGGATTTTCTTAGGGACGATCTGGTTAGAAGCTAGGAGTAAGGGTCAAATAACAGATTATAAAATTTAAGTGAGACACTAGATTTAAATAAACAGGTTCTTTAACCTTTCCATCCCCTATATATCAACTGAAGCCTCCTCTCATACATCTTGGCAAGCAGACAGAAAAATTAGCTGTGTTAGGCTAATTAAAAAAAATCTAAAAGTTGAATAAGATAATTTAGGAGGGTGATTTTGTTCAACTTTCCATTTTAGCTATATGTTTTTATAGGGGTAGAATCAGAAAATGCTTATGAACTGAAGTGAGAGTTACCGCTTCGTGGCAAAGCCATGTACAGATCCTTCTATATTTTACAGACTTTTTACTTAAAGCATGGCCCCAGGCCACTGGCACTGACGTTAATTGAAAGTTTGTTAGAAATGCATGCTCCTAGGCCCTACTATGGACCTAGTGAATCAGAATCTGCATTTTAACAAGACCCTCAAATGATCGGTTTACACACTATAATTTGAGAAGAACCACTTTATCAGTGATCATTTTGCTTTTTTAAACCTTTTTAAAAATTAATCTGGTCACTACTTAGAGCAAACTCAGTTGTTTGCCCATGATTAACTGGGTATTCTCTGCAGTGATTTATTTACTGTGGTGCTCTCTTGTTCTCCCTTTTCCCACCAACTTCATGCTTCTAGGCCACCAACACTTACTGTCTTTAGTAATGATTATATACCATAAGAAGTTTTGTGAAGGCACCTCTATCTACATAAACTATAACTGGGAAGTTGTCTTTAAATAAAATTACTATATGCTCCAAAGCCTATGTGTGTGATAGTGGAATGTGAAGCTGACAAGCAACTGTTACCACATAAAACCTAAGAGAGATATGATGTTTTCACCACTAGGTGGCAATAGAGTAATTTTGAGTATGTTCTTTCAAGGCCTTGAACTACCACAGTACCACTTCAAAAGCTGAAAGGAACCTAAGAAATCATTTAGTCTTATTCTCATCTCCATCAGGCCAGGCTTGGTGGCTCTCCTGTAATCCTAGGACTCTTGGAGTCTGAGGCCAGTGGATTGCCTGAGCTCAGGAGTTCAAGATCAACATGAGCAAGAGCCAGACTTCATCTCTAAAAATTAGCTGGGTGCTGTGGCCACAGCCTGTAGTCCTAGATACTTGGGGGACTGAACCAAGAGGATCACTTAAGCCCCAAGAGTTAGAGGTTGCTGCGAGCTGTGACGCCACGGCGACAAAGTGAAACTTCATTTAAAAAAAAAATCACTACTAATTTTCATCTCCTTAATTTCATAGATAATAAAAATAAACAGATTCAGAGATATTAAGTAAATTATATGTCTTATAAAAGGTAGCCTTATAGAGCTCCTAGAGGAAGAGTTGCTAATAATTCTTGATTCTTCAGTCATTTTTATTCATAAGAATACAGGCAGTCCCTGGGTTACAAACAAGATAGGTTCTGCAGGTTTATTTTTAGATTGAGTTTGTATGTAAGTTGGAACAGGTACATTTACTTAGTACTTGTATTAGTCTCTGTTCATAGTGCCTGTAATGTGTTATCCTTCAGCATGAAAAATACATGATGTGACACATTATCTATGTGCCCTTACTAAGATATGATGACCAGCATAGTTAGTAAAGTTTCTTAAGACAGGCTAGGGTAAAAGTACTGTTTCTTCTTTTCTCTATCATTTTAAATCATGCTTAAGTGATCATTCTCCCTTTTTCCAATGAAGAGATACTGAACAATCCCCATAGTGTTAAGTGAGACTTAATGAGATTTATTTTCACAACACTTTTGGTTTTTACAACCCAAACCCACATAATGGGTTCAAGTTAAATAGCCAAGAACAGGGCTTTAGTTAACAGGTTAAGGGAGTACTTAATACTCTCCACAGCTTAAAATCCATCACTATAGCATTTTTTTTTTTTAAATAAGAGATGAGGTCTCTCTCTGTTGCTCAGGCTGGTCTTGAACAACTAGCCTCACATGATTGTACGACCTCAACCTCCCAAACTGCTGGGATTATAGGCAGGAGCCACTGCACTCAATCCCATGATTCTTCAGAAAGAAACAGAGTCTGAATTTTAGAATTTGGGGGATGTGAGAAATAATCTACTCCAATTATGTATGTACATGTATATATGTCAGATGGAGCATCTGAGAACAAGATGCTAATCACAATGCCCTGGTTAGTTCTATAGGAGAACTACCAGATATCTTAACCTTATAGCTTTCTATTTTGTTTGGTGGTATTTTTTTTTTTCTTTTGAGACAGTCTCACTGTCACTCTGGATAGAGCACTGTGATGTCATCATAACTCACAGCAACCTCAAACTCTTGGACTCGCATGTCCACAGCCTCCCAGTTAGCTGGGACTACAGGTGCCTGCCACAACATCCAGATAATTTTTCTTTTCTTTCTTTTTTTTTTTTTTTTTAGTAGAGATGGAGTCTCACTCTTGCTCTGGCTGGTCTTGAACTCACGAGCTCACCCCAGCTCCCAGAGTGCTAAGATTAAAAGAGAGTGAGCCACTAAGTCTGGCCCATTGGTATGTTTTAACCACTTATGAATTATTTCAACTCATCACATCAAAGACCGTGTTTAAGAGTTAAGTTTTAAGTAATGCCTTGGGGTTAAAAGCTGTTTCTTAAGTACCTAAGTATCTAATACTCCAGGGCCATTTTCTTTCCTTTTTTTTTTTTGAGACAGAGTCTCTGTCACCCTGGGTAGAATGCCATGGCGTCACAGCTCACAGCAACCTCAAACTCTTGGGCTTAAGCAATTCTCTTGCCTTAGCAAGTAGATGGGATTCCAGGCGTAAGTCACTGCGCCAAGCAGCCATTTTCTTTTTGATATTTCTGTAACATGGTTGATTGTGATAATGTAAAAAATGAGTATCCCGGTACTGAGGCCTGACTATTATTACCATATTCTTTTTTTTTTGAGACAGAACCTCAAGCCGTCACCCTGGATTGAGTGCAATGGCATCACAGCTCACAGCAACCTCCAATTCCTGGACTCAAGCGAGTCTCTTGCCTCTGCCTCCCAAGTAGCTGGAACTACAGGCACCCACCACAACATCCGACCATTTTTTGGTTGCAGCTGTCATTGTTGTTTGGCGGGCCCAGGCTGGATTGGAACCAGCCAGCTCAGGTGTACGTGGCTGGCGCCTTAGCCTGTTGAGCCACAGGCGCCGAGCCTATTACCATATTCTATAAAGGATGAAGCATGCCGAAACGACCCGTGAGGATCTCAAATTCAAACATTCAGGGGCAGCGCTAAGTGGAAGCCAGTGCTTACATCACTGAGCAAAGAGCGCACTCCGCTTCCCTTAAAACATGTACGTTCTCTGAGCAAGTAGAGCTTCCAGTGGGAGACATTCAGGCCTTTTGGGGGGACAACTACTAAGTTTTAAAGTGTTACCACCAGGAAGACCCTGCTGACCCTAAAATTAGGGTAGGTACTTGAAATGAGAAGGATGCAGTGGCGAGGCTTCCAAGTCCTGCCATACTCTAAGAGACAGCAAATCAACCGCGGATTTTAATTCTGGTAAGGATCACATGAAAACTTGGTATGGAGACTGTGGCGTCTACTAAGAGCTCCACCACAGCTACAGCAGAGAGGCAGTCGTATGTGGTCCTCTTCCAGGTCTTCAGTGAGAAGGCCCTGGATAGGGAGTCTGGTTCTACCACTGTGAAAACTGTCCTTGCCTTGTTTCTCTTTTGAAAAGTTGAGATGAAAGTCCTTAGCAAAAATTTGGTGGAGATTTAGAATTAATGGCTGCCTATAAAGTGCCCGCGAAGCACAGCATTTGGCACATCGTAGGTACTCAATAAATGGACTTGTCTATCAAAACAGCCAGCCTGTGAAGCAACTTCCTTACCTCACTCCTCCTCACGCAGAGCACCAAGTAAGAACTGGGAAAAGTAAAAGGTTCTACACAAGAGTATAGGTTACGACTATAATTAAAGGTGAGCACCAAACAGGCTGGAGCCTAGATACTCACTGTGAAGGGCTCCCTCCGCGGGGAACAGAAACTAACAAAACATTCTTGAATGGCAATGAGCACCATTTACGCTGAAACTTGCTACAGGGTTTTAGTTCGGAAAGGCCGCACGTCACCCAGCGGGCCTCTTCTGATTAAATCTGCCGGACGTCCTCAGGCATACAGCCATCCCGAGGTTCTACTGGGCTGGGAGTGGCCCGAGGGTGTGGGATGTGGGTTTGTCCCCGGACAAGCAGCCCAAGGTCACAGAGGCAATGCGGTTTATCGATCAATCAACCGAACAGCCAATCAATCAATTTCTGCTGCCCGAGCCCGGAGCTGGCTAATCGATCGGTCCGGGTATTGAGAAAGGAAAAGCGGAGGCGACCGGTCTGCCCCGCGGAGGGGCGCGCAGAGGCGGGGCCGGGGCTTCCTGCGCTCGCCGAGGCGCCGCAACGTGCGGGGCCGGCGTCCGGGAGGCGTGGGGCGCGCCGGGCGAGCTCTGGCTTGCAGGAGGCGGCCCGGGGCAGGTGGAACAGGTTCGCATCTCCGGACCCCGGGAGCCGGGCGCAGGGGGCGCGCGGGGGGCGGGGCGGAGGCCGGGCGAGGCGCGCCTCCCATTGGCCGCCCAGAACCGCGCCACGCGGGCCGCTTTCATAAAGCAGGCGCCACCGCGCTCACAGCCAGCGCCGCACGCCAGACCCGCCTCTGCTCGCGCCGCCCGCCCGCCGCCCGCGCCCACCATGGCCACAGTTCAGCAGCTTGTAGGAAAATGGCGCCTGGTGGACAGCAAAGGCTTTGATGAATACATGAAGGAACTAGGTGAGGCACCCGACCCGGCAGCGCCTGCAAGGCGGCGTGTGTGTGGCCGACCGTCCCTAGCCCACACGACTGTGCCAGATTCCAGGCCGGGGATGCTTGGCTGCCCCC
>CAUYON010040697.1:0-10688 GCA_963573935.1 Arctocebus calabarensis
AGAAAGGGGGCTCTAGAGCACGAATTAGAGCAGAAAGGGGGCTCCAGAGCATGGATAGAGCAGAAAGGGGGCTCTACAGCATGGATAGAGCAGAAAGGGGGCTCTACAGCATGGATAGAGCAGAAAGGGGGCTCTAGAACATGGATAGATCATAAAGGGGGCTCCAGAGCACGGATAGAGCAGAAAGGGGGCTCCAGAGCACGGATAGATCATAAAGGGGGCTCCAGAGCACGGATAGAGGAGAAAGGGGGCTCTAGAGCACGGATTGAGGAGAAAGGAGGCTCTAGAGCACGGATAGAGGAGAAAGGGGGCTCTAGAGCACGGATAAATCAGAAAGGGGGCACAGCAGGCAGCAGGCTCAGGGAAGACTGCCATGTTCCTGCAGTCCTGGAGAAAGCATCTGTCAAGTTCCTGACGTCTCTTTCCTCGCTCGAGTGGGAGTGGGCACGCTCTAGACCTGGGGGCAGTGTACATGTCCAGCGCCAGGTGAAAGTGTTCATGGGGGCAGGAAGCTCCATTTGTCCCAGAAGGTGGAGTGTTCTCCGCTGGGTCAGGAGAGTCCCAAGAACGAGCTCAGTAGGGAAAAGAAAAGAAGTTCAGTGCCCTTCTCAACTCCAGAAGGTCATTGCTCCTTAAGTCTGCACATAAGTGTGGGAAAACAGACCATAGAAAACAGAAACCCCAGTGGCAATCCGCTTACTGACATGTTAAATCTGGAGTATATTTTTACATATAAAACATAAGCCTTCCTTCTACTTCTTCAACAAAAACATAATGAGTGCCATGAAAACAGCAGGCACAGGCTGGGGAGACCCTCGTTTTCAGGGGACTGGTGTAGTAGAAACACAGATTAAGTCAAACTCTGTTCCGCGGCGCTGCTGGGGTCCGGGGCCTTGAGGGCGGAGCGCACCCCAACTCTGCAAGGTGCGCCCAGTGTCCCCCCGTGAGATGTGCGTGTGATGTTGGGGCGTCTGTGATTCTCTAAGCGCGGAGTTCAGAGCTAGAACCCGGGCAAGTTGACTGTCCGGCCCCTGGAGACTGAGCGAGGCAGGGGCAGCGCGTGTCACCACGGCCAGTGAGGACCCGAGCCCTGGTCAGGGCAAGGGCGCGGAGAAGGGGCAGCGCTGGCAAACTGCTGCGAGAGCAGGAACTTATGAAAAGGGGAGCAGGAGAAAGGCTGGTCCCTAAACTCAGTCTCCCGCGCCCAGGGGACCTCTCAGACCCAGAGCCGAGGTGCACTGGGCAGCGCGTGCACCGGCCGGGGTGCGGGCGCCTGCGTTTCCACCGACATAAACTTGCAACTGTTTGTGTTTGTAGCTTTTGAGCGCCGGCCACGGGAGATGGTTCGTATTATGTCTGATGGTTGTTGATCCAGCATCGCGCCAGGGCAGAATTTGTTCCTGATGGTCTGTCTGGCAGCGCTCTCGGCTCTGCTAACACTCAGGCCCGTGGCTGCCGGCCGAGCACAGTATGGTCACACTGCAGGAATGTGACAGTTGGACTGTAATTTTAGTTCTGCTCAATTTCTTTGGAAATGATTTATAAACCCAACTTGAAAATTTTTCCTTTAAATAAGTTGCAGCATTTTAGTTATACTCAACACATAGGATTCCTATTACACATCTAATTCTATTATTACTGATCATGGCATAGTGCTAATGAAGTTTGTAAATTACAAAAATATGACTGCTTTTGTATTTAAGAATAAATAGTATAAAAGTGAACAGCTACATAATACCAAAGGAAAAGATACAATGACAAAATTTTCCACATATGAACCCCTATAATATAAAGGTTTGCTCAAACTTCAGTGCATTTGCACTTATAATAATCTAATAGATATTTTAAATGGCTCATCTGAATGGCCCTATCTGAGGGTGTTTGTTTCAGGTATTCATTGAAGGACATGACATAGTTGAGTTACTATGGTGTAGTTGGTCTACTACAAAGTAGATCATAACTCTGATAAAAATGTAAATAGAATGTGCAGTCATTTTATGAGAAATGTAATATGCATATACAGAAAAATAATATGTTGGTGGAACTAGTTTTTTTTTTTTTACAGTTTTTGGCCGGGACTGGGTTTGAACCCACCACCTCCGGCATATGGGGCCGGCACCCTACCCCTTTGAGCCACAGGCACCACCCTGGAATTAGTTTTTTTAACTTCAGAGATACCATTTCTTAGTATTTTCTTACTTCTTAAAGGAACAAAATATATTCGTTTTGAAAATGGAAAATATGAATGAACAAAACAAAAAAAACCCACAAACAAAAGGAAAAAACACAATAGTCACCAGCATTAACTGTCCATCTCTGGAGGGAACCTTGGTCAATGTCTCATGTGTCCTCTGTCAGGCTGTCTCCCGATTGTGTGGTGATGCGTGTGTGTGCAGGCACGCGCAAGAGGTGAACTCCTACTGCACACATGCTCATTAGCCTGAATTTTCACCAACCAAGTTTTGATGGTTGCATGTAATTCTGTCATGGGAGTGTTTCATAACCTGTTTAATTCATCTCTCTTGTACATTCAGATAGCTTCCAAATTGTTTGCAAAAATATACAATGCTGTGCTGAGCATTCTTGTAAATACATTTTTTATATTTGTATGATTATTTCTTCATAATAATTTTTAGAAATGTAACTGCTGAATGAATGTACTCAATTTTAATAGCTTTTGATAAATATTGCCAAATTTTGTCCAAAAAGTTTGGGCCAAGTTACATGTCTTCTAATACAGTGTGAGGAAACTGTTTGTCTATATCAAACAATGACAATTGTTACTTTAAAAATATTTATTAACACAGATCACAAGTGCTTGCCCAAACTTGAAGGGCCTAGAAGAGAAAGTGCATTCAATTCTATGGAATTCGTTTCCTGCCTCACAGACTCATAAGCTGGGGCTTCTCCCAAACACGAAGGGTTTCAGGGATGAGACAACAAGGGAAGGACCTGGGGTTAGTATTTGGGGCATTTGTGTTCCTTACAATCCTTTCTAATTCTGTAAAATAAGTTGCAATGTCTCCTCTTGCTTTCCTAATTTGGTAACTTGTCTTTTCTCTTTTATATTGCTTGCTTTTCAACACAGATTTGTAATTATTATTTGTAATTACTGCTTTATGCACTTGTCTTTTAAATCAGACTGAAAAATACAAGGAGTTAATACATTTGTACTCTTTTTTTTGTATTTCCCTATTTAGTCACCTTTACTGGTATTCTTTTTTTCTCCATGTGGATCTGAGTAATTGTTATAAATCTGGTGTCTTTCTAGTCAGTCTCAAGGGTTCCCTGCTCTTTGTTTTAGGGAAGTTCTGCCAACAATGGACCCTCTTAATTTTTGTTTATATTGGAATGTCTTAATTTTTCCTGTATTTTTGAAGGATATTTTTGCTGGGTATTTAATTATTGTTTGATCCTTTTTTCCTTGAAGAACTTTGAGTATGGGACCTTATTGCTTTTTAGACTCCATGGTTTCTAATGAGAAATCAGCTGTTCATCTTACTGAAGATTTCATTGTATGTGATAAATCACTTACATCTTTCTGTTGCAAATTTTCTTTTGACAGTTTGCTTATGATATGAGTAGATGTTTGGAGTTTGTTGAGCTTCCTTGATGTATAGATTACTTTTGTTAATAAAAAGGGTTTTTAGCCATTATTTCTTCAGATTTTTTTTTTTTTTTTTTTTTTTTTGCAGTTTTTGGCCGGGGCAGGGTTTGAACCTGCCACCTCTGGCATATGGGGTTGGTGCCCTACTCCTTTGAGCCACAGGTGCCACCCTTTCAGATATTCTTTCTGCATTTCTCTTTCTCCTCTCCTTTTGGGTCTCTCAGTATATGTATTTGGTATACTTAAATTTGGCCCACAGGATTCTAAGGCTGCTCATTTTTCTTAATTCTTTTTATTCTTATTCTTCAAATTGAATATTCAACTAACCTATTTGCAAGTTTACTGATTCTTTCATCTTCCTATTAAAATCTGCTATTGTTTACTTTTGGTAAATACTTCATTTTAGTTATTGTAATTTTGAAGAATTTTGATTGGTTTCTTTTTATAATTTCTGTGTCTTTATTGATATTCTTTATTTAGTAATACATCATTCTCAAGCTTTCCTTTAGTTCTTTAGACATGATTTCTCTCAGCTGCTTGAACACAAAATTCCTGATGTAAAGTCTTTTTCTAGGAAGTTTAATATCATCTTAGGGACAAGTTCTATGGTTTGTTTCTTTTTCTGTGTACCATAATTTTTTGTTCCTTTGCATGTCTCATTTTTGTTGCTATTTTTGAAAACTGGTTATTTTGAACATATGAAGTGGTCACTGTGGAAATCAGATTTGCTGTTATTGCTGCTTCTTATGTCTTTATTTTTTAGTGATATTTCTGAACTAGTTTTCTAAATCATTTTTGCCTCTTTATCATTTATGGCCAGTTAACTTATTTGTCAGCTAATGATTGGACAGACATTTCTTAAATACCTGGAACCAAAAAAATGTCTGGCTTTGCTGAGGTACGTGTGTGTGTGTGTGTGTGTGTGTGTGTGTGTGTTGGGGCACACTTTGAACCCTCAGCCAGGCAGCTGACAGCTCTGTCTTACCATCACTCTTCACTTCTTCACGGAGACTCAAGTCAGCCACAGGAAGAGATTAGACCCTCTCAGGCCTCTTTTTAGCAGGTGAACAGGCCTGGCACACATAGGCTTCTAGATTTTAAGAATGTGAAAGAGCTTTCAAGCTCTATGGGCATTTCACTCTCTAGGCTTCCCTTTTGAAGTTTTTGGTTTCTTTATTATTTGTCCAAAATGTTATTTATTGTCAAGGCAGCAGCAACCAAAATATTATTCTGCAAATGTTTTAGACCAACACAGATAGTTGCATTTGCCTTGGGCCAGTTCTGAGTCAGGTCAAACAAAGACAAGCCTTCTGAGTCAGTCTTGCAGGGAAACACCAAAATCCCTGCCCCATCTGGTGTAGAGAATGTGATGTTATCCCTGTGGGCACTGGGGAGCCAGGGAGCAGAGGGGGGCTGGAGTCAGTCAAAACACCACAGGCCTCCTGGTTATTACTGAGGACCAGCCATTTTGCTGGGGAAGTTCTCGTCCCATTGCTGCAACCCTTCAATTAATGTTCAGAGTTCTGGGAAAAAGTTGATTCTGACAGTTTTCTTACTGATTTTATGGAGGCACAGAAGTTAGAGTTCTGTGGCGTGGGGTCATTTTTCTCTTAGCCATTCTTATATGTACTTCTCCAGAGAAATGTTGGAGTTATTTCTTCACACTGAGGTTTGGTTAGGATCACTCTCAGTTCATAGGTCACGTTGCAGTGAACTGAGGTCTTCACAATGTGAAAACTTTATATGGGGACACAATAGGCTTTTCTGCTTATTTGTGTTATGTTGTATGTCTCTTTTAAAATTATTAAACAAATAGGTTCTTTACAAATTTTAATCTTATATACCTTATTTTTATTTTATTTATATTTTAAATATTTATAATAGATAAGTATATAATAAATATGTATGCTTATATTTATTTTACATTGCCACAGTAATCCATAATGTCTATTTTTATTAAATGTTCTTTTTTTTTTTTTGAAACAGTCTCAAACTGTTGCCCTGGGTAGAGTGCCATGGCGTCATAGCTCACAGCAACCTCCTACTCTTGGGTTCAAGTGATCCTCTTGCCTCAGTTTTTCTATTTTTAGCAGAGACAGGGTCTCACTTTTGCTCAGGCTGATCTTGAACTCCTGAGCTCAAGCAATCCTTCTGCCTTGGCCTCCCAGAGTGCTGGGATTACAGGCGTGAGCCACTACGCCTGGCCTTTATTGACTGTTCTAAGATTTTTGTTGGTATAAAGAAAAGCTGTCAATTACCAAATAATTACTTTTTGAACATTTCTTTGTATAGCCCTTATAACGTCAAGTTTTTTAAGTTAAACTAATATGCAACTAATGATAAGTTTGACACTTAATTTCTAAAATTTATACTTCTTATTTTATTAATTATATAATTTTCTTAGCATTTTAAAACATTATTATATCAGAATGATGGTAGCAAACATACTTGTTTGATTCTGAACCATTTTGGACGTAGGTTTTAAAATTATAAAACAATAACATTTCAAATAACAGAAAAGTTTCAACAACTATAGTTATGATGGTATGTCGGTTTATTAGCAATGGCCATAGAGTGTCAAAATTAAACATGATTTTTATTATTAGCTTGGAACTTCCCCCTCACTATTTTACAAGAAGAATCTTGTTTCACTGAGATATTTTTGCATTGTTATTATTGATATTCTTTTTTCCTATTTTCCTTTCCTCAACTTTTATGTTGAACTCTCTTTGAGAAGTATAGACATAGTATATGTGTACAACTCAATGATTTATTGTTACCCTTTCTCCCAATAAGTTCTGTATCCATTTCCCCAAAGCTATTTAGTACCAAGTGTTCTAGCTTTTATGATTATTACTTCTTTCATTTTATTTTTAATTTTAAAATATGCATTCCTAAAATATATGCCTTCCTTGTTTTTGAATTTTAATATATGGCACATTGTGTATTTTTATGTTTAGTTACTATGAACAATGCTGCCCTGAATATTCTGATCCATTTGTTTTGATGTATAAATTTACATGCACACATTTCTGTCACCTGCATAATTAGGACAGGGATGGAGGGGCCATATGTAAGTGTATTTTCAACTTAGTAAATAAAGCCAGCATAAGACCCAGATTTTAGTCTTTTTTGTGTCTGGATAGTGGTGTTGTATGGTGGTTTCAATTAGCACATTTCTGGTAACTAGCGTGGTTGAGTGTTTCATCTTATTCCATGTCACCCATTCAATTCTGGTAGTTTATATTTTCATTGCTGTTGGTTTGTGAGAAGAATGACTCACAATTTTGTCAGTTGCATGTTGTATCTTTGTCAGCGTGCTGACTTGCTGGTCCTCTCTGATTTTGGTATGAATTGGTGAGATGTGTGTACGCGTGGATGGGTGAAGGCTGTTCACTAATTCCTCTGCTACTGTGTTTTTGGGTCTTATTTAAAAGTCAGTCCTTTAACCCAAAGTCAAGAAGGTATTCTCCTGTACTATTCCTAGAAACTTAATTTTTTTGCTTTTCACATTAGAACTTTCAGTCCACTAGAAGGTACTTTTTGTGAATGGGATAAGAAAGGTGCCAAATTCAGTTTTCCACTCATTTTGGATAACTCATTGTCCTCATGCCATTTGTTGAGAAGATTGCCCTCTTTTCACTGCCTATAGCGTCTTTCTCTCCTTAAACAAAAAATTAATGTGTGGGGTTGTTTCTGTACAAATGAGTTCATTACTTTTGTCTGTTTCAGTGTCATGGTTTTTCATACAACATTGTTTTGTATTTCTGAGTAGTCTTATTATAAATTGCGTGTTCTTTTTTAACATTCCCTAGGATATGTTTTCCATTTGCATTTTCCTATGAATGTTACATAATCTTATTATATAAAAAGAATTTGGCTGGAACTAAATTTAATTAATGGATTAGTTTGGGAAGGAATCCTGACAATATTGAGTTTTCTAATGTTTGAATTTTTTTTTTGTTTATTTAGGTGTTCACTCAATATTGTTTTATAATTTTGCCTTAGAATGTCTTATATACCTTTTGTTAGATTTCTTTTAGATACCTGATATTTAAAATGTCTTTGAAATGCTGTCTCTTAAAAAATCTTATTTTCATTATTTTTGCTCATATATAATAATGCAATAGATTTTTCTATATTGATTTTATATGTAGCAATTTTGCTAAATTCTTTTTATTATAAACCATATCAGTAGATTATATTCTATATAATAATATGATCTGTGTTCAATGAGGGTTTTAGTTCTTGTAAATTCTTACATGTAATCTGTAAATAATGGCCATTTTATTTCTTCCTTTCAAATCCTATCACTTTTTATTTTCTTTTTTGCTCCTTAGACCATTGGCTAACTCCTGTGGCACTATATTGAATACAAATGGTGAGATTCTGTTCCCAGTCTCATAGGGAGAGCTCTCAACATGTAACCATCAAGTTTGATGTTTGATGTAGATTTATTTTATTATCATTATTCTTCATAACTATCCTTTGTCAAATTAAAAAGTTCTCTTTTGTTTCTTGTTTGCTAAGAATGGACACTAAATTTTACCACATAGTATTTCTGCAACTACTGAAATGATTAAATATTATTTTCTCTTTTTTTCTGTTACGGGAAGTTAGAGCATCTTTAACAATGGTAACCAACCTTGTATTTCTAGAGTAGATGCAACTTGGTCTTAATATATTACCTTTTTAAAATAAAAATATTGAGAGGGTTTTTTTGATAATACAGGGTGTCCATAAGTTTCATGGACACAGTGTATTTTATTTTGCATTTAAAAAAAATTTCTGTTCATAACTCAGCTGAATATATATATATAATTATATATATATATAATCTACTCTCTCTATATATATAACTATATATAACTATATATATATAAAACTCAGCTGAAGGTATATATATATAAAATATATATATATAATTTCCTTGTAATAGTCTGGCTAGTTTTCTGTTATAAAGGTGTTGATTTTATTCTTCTCTCTTCATTCATCCTAAAATAAAATGAATCTTATCTAGACCTGTCAGTAGATGATGCAGCTTTCCCCCAATGGCTGGTGTTCATGGCTGCGCACCAGGCTTGCTGAGGCTGCAGCCGGGCCTGCACCCCGCAGTGTCTTCCTCTGGTTCTGCCTGACAGAAGTGCTGCCTTTTCCTCTCTGCACTCTATGGAGCTATAATTCTCCTACAAGTGAGAATAGAGATCACTTTCAACTTTTTTATATGCTGTGTCTGCATCTACTGCTGCAGCACCTGGCACACAGTAGGCGCCTGACATATACAAGTTCAGCAGATGAATAACTGACTTTCATTTAGTCTGGCACATTCTGCTGCTAGAGATGTTTCTGTTTTGATAGCTCCTTTAGAGTCCTGTTTATAGGTAATTTATGGGTCAGAATGTTACACAAGGTTGGACAGTTCATGAAAGCATCCTAGGAAAAGTGCTGCACACTTCACTGCTGAATATCACTAGGGGCACCTTCAAAGTGCTCCCTGTGGGCAGCTGTGCACCAATGCCAGTGCTTCGTCCACACTTCAAAGCAATTTTGGAACTCACTTTCTGGAGTAGTCATCAGAACTATTGTCATACAAGGTCTGACAATTAAGTTCACTAACTCATCCTAGGAAAAGTGCTGCAGACCTCATTGCTAAATATTACTATGGTCACCTTTAAAGTGCTTCTCTTGGCCATCCTGTGACCTAGGGATATTCAGGACTGAGGCAGCTAGCATTTTTTTCTAGGATGAGTTTATGAACTTAATTGTCTTATCTTGTATATTCTATTCTTAGGCTCTCTTATGTGGGGCCTGATTGTTTCCTAGAAGTTACTGTCTTGGAACACATGTGAATATGTCAGAGCAGGAGGTCTACTGCATTTACACTGAATCAGGGATGAGCAATAGGGCTTAGTTGAGAATTTGAACTCATGGCTACAAAGCTGTGGGTTCATCTTTCATCAGGAGGTTGCATCTGTGCTGCCTTCCTGTGGGCCTGGGGGTGGCTGTGAGCATTCTGATCATCACGTCTGACATGAAGGGTGCTGAGCGATTCTTAAGACTGAGCTGAAAAGCCGAGGCAGCTTCTCCCTGTTTGCTAGAAAGGTTGCTCTTGGCTCTTGGACCTGAGCACCAGGAGCCCAGCCTTGCAGAGGCCACCAGGCTGGGGAGGCCGCAGGGTGCCTGGCCCTGCCACTGGGCACTGTCCACACAGCATCCACCAGACCACTTGCCTGCCTGGACTTGCCCAGTTGCTGAAATATAAGAAAATGATTCCTTTTTTAAAATTTCAGATTAATATGAGGGTACAAACAACTAGGTAGAAAACAGTTCTTTTTAAACCACTAAGTTTGAGAGTTGCTTATAGCGCTCCAATAAGTAACGGGAACATTTGAAAATATTTTTCATGTTTTTTTTTTTCATGAAAATAACATTATCTTAACTTATTTCTATTTCCTCGATTGTTAGTGACTCTACCCACCGTCTGGCCCCAATTTCTAGCAGCCGGAGTTTTCACAGCCTCTTTCCTGTCTCTTCTGAGGTTTCCTCTTATGGTGGAAAGACGGCCTCAGGCCGACCAGGCACTGTGGTGTCCACATTTTTTTCTGAAACACCAATGTGACCTGTTAATATGATATTAAAGGTGATTTAAGACTCGGCCTCTAATATCTAGGGAGGCAAAACAGGAAAAATGGTTCTATTGAATTCTGATGTTGAATGCTCATGTTCTCAGCCTTTAAACCATCTTCAACAGTGTCGCTAAAATCTAGCACCTGTGTGGGCAGGAAAGCCAATGTGACTAAGGTGTGAGTGCTCTCTGTTCTCCTCAGACCCTCCTGTTCTCAGACCTTCCTGTTCTCCTCAAACCTTCCTGTTCTCCTCAGACCCTCCTGTTCTCCTCAGACCTTTCTGTTCTCTTCAGACCTTCCTGTTCTCCTCAGACCCTCCTGTTCTCCTCAGACCCTCCCTGTTCTCCTCAGACCTTTCTGTTCTCTTCAGACCTTCCTGTTCTCATCAGACCCTCCCTGTTCTCCTCAGATCTTCCTGTTCTCCTCAGACCCTCCCTGTTCTCCTCAGACCCTCC
>CAUYON010040698.1:0-57000 GCA_963573935.1 Arctocebus calabarensis
GTTTGAGCCCAGGAATTGGAGGTTGCTGTGAGCTGTGATGCCACAGCATTCTATCCAGGGTGACAGCTTGAGGCTCTGCCTCAAAAAAAAAAAAAAGACATTGGGCCCTATGGATCCACTTTTTTAGTGTTTACACATGAAACTTTACAATATGCCTCCGTCATTGGTCAAATTTCCACTGTGCTCAGAGGCAATCATTCTGATAAATGCACTGAAAAATGCTCTCATTGCCTGTCTACATTCATACATATTTGTTTCCTGAGTACATGTGACTACAAAAATAACACATTACCTAAGCACTCACATCCAGGAAGGGAAGATGCATATGATGACAGTAACCAAGGACTTCATTCTATTAATTCAATCTTTCCCATGGTGCAGATAAAGAAACTAAGGCACAGAGGGGCTATATAATTTGCCTAAAGTTGCACAGCTCACCAGTGACAGAGCTGGGGTTGGAAGGTAAGCCACGGGGTCCAGAGTGTGCAGTTGTACCCTCTGCAGGCCCTGCCTCTGCAAATACTTGTGTGAGAACCCAAAGGGAAGTCCTGGGTGAAGCAGCATCCTCTTTAAGGGAGCCTTGTGGTAAGAGACTTTGGTCTCACTAAGGAGTTGTGTCCACTGTGCATGAAGTTCCCTCGGGAAGTCGTTCAAGGGCAGATCCTTGGTGGAGATGTGTTGCGTATGAGAGGCCTGACTTCCATTTACAGCCATACTGTATCTAGGCCCACTAGTCCATAAAGATCTTCCCTCAAGATATTAATGGTTCATGTCAGCAGACAGGGTTTAGCCCTTTATTTCCCATGCCTGATTCCTTCTCCCAATATCTGCCCCAGCCAAATTTAGCTTGGGGAGGGAAGAGAACAGGTGTATGTGGCTAGTCTGCCTGCTGAAAGCAAAACCCCCACAGCTGCTTTTTGTATCCAGTGGAAAGCCAATAACCATTTGGTTTCCTGAACATTTCACCTTGAAGATCTAGGAAAGAAGAATCAAGAGCGACTCTTCAGGGATCATAATCCCTGACAAGGGCCCCTCCCCAAAATATTAATTCACTCTCTCTAATGCTTGCATGACAGTCTAAGGTCACTCCTAAAACATGTCAGCTGCTCTTCAAGCTGATTGAGGTATGTGTCATTAGAGACGCCCGTTAAAAGCCCCAAGTACTTCTCACTCTGACCACTGTGTCAGAGGTAAAAAGTCCACAAGGGGTTTATCTGCTGATCCAGACAAGCCGTCCACAGCCACACACCCTCCAGATGGCAAGTTGTCTACCTTGAAGTCACTCTCAGAAGATGTTCAAATGATTATTGCAAAGATGACATACTTTCCTGGCAGAGCATTTTACCAAATTAAAAACATTAAACATCGTGTCTCTCGAGGGGCTTTTACCCCCTTCAAAAATTATTTCTCTGAATTAAAATGTGTTTATATAATTTCAGATAAGAATTAAGCAGTCCCTTCTTTTTTTCCCCTGCCAGTGGATGTCTGAGTGCACAGCCAGCCTGGCTGAGAACAGGAGGTCCCCAGGGTTACTAGTGTAATTCTTTTTACTCTGGGGTGCTCAAGCACAGAATTGCCTACAATCAATTTGCTTTCACATCCTGGCATTAAACTCACTGTATATAAAAGTATCACAAGTATTTTCAATATAATTCTAAGTAGCAGTGATTTAAAAGGCTTTTTATTGTAATGAAAAAAATTACAAGGCACAGTAAAAGCTGCACAGCCTGTTAGACTGAGTCCAATCAAACACATGTAAGATTCTCCATAACCTCAAAATGGGTAAAAATGACTTAGAAATTAAGAAGGGCAATTGATGGTAGTCGTTTTGATGTCTACCGACAGATGAAGCAGTATACCTGAACAATATTTTGACCTTCTTGTTTCTAAAAATATAAAATGAATCATAATTTAACTCAGCACTGTGCGGAAGCAGGAGCCTTTCAAAAAACGTAGTTGTTATAAAAATACAGGTATTGACATATCATAATCTCCTAAGTATACAGCTATTTTTTAAGGGCAAAATCAAGCACCTTCTAATAAAATATGTACTCTTAATTGTCAGGAGAGAAGATGATGTCTATTACTGCTGTTTGATTGAAGTCAAGAAGCAAGACTCAGGCATCCAGTGCTATTTAAACAATTGCCATCAATTTCCAGCTACACAAAATATCTTTAGAGCTGAAGCTCAGAATAACATAAATATAAAAATATTATTATAACGGTCACACAGTGACCGGCACGTAGTAGGCCTTCAATAAATACTTGTTGAACAAATGAAAGAATAACTAATGATTAACACCTATCCATGGCATTCTGCTTTTCTATACCTTGATAGTTATTTTTTTGCTTTGGCTTTTAAGAGAACTGAGTGAAGCAAATCAGAAAATTGAATTATGAACTGTAGCTGGATAGCTGCTTAATATTCTCAGCCCCCTCCAGACCACCAAGCCATCTCTTCTGACCTAGTCCTCAACCTACGTCTTCTAAGCATTTATGGAAAGGCAGAACTCAACTCCCACCACCACCAAATGGTGTGCAATTGCACCCACAAGACCTAACAGAAGCAACATTCAGGCTTGTGCTTAACTAAAAGGAAAAAAGGAGAGTTATCAGATAAAATATAGGAACCCCAATTAGACTGAAAGCCAGATAAACCATAAATACTATTTTAGTATAAGTCTGTCTCAAATGTTGCATAAAACATACTTATAGTAAAAAATTATTCATGATGTATCTGAAACTCTAATTTAACTCAACACCAGGTATTTTTATTTGGTAAATCTGGCAATCCCAGAAGAAAGCAAATATTCTGACTACATACCAGGTGTTTCTACCTATACAGGCTCTGCTAGAAGGGGCAAACCTTTGGGTAAGGAGCAATGGCACAGTCACCCTGATACATTATTCAGAGATAGGCAGTTCTTTATAGTTCACAAAAATGATATTGTTAAAGTTGCTTACATGTTTAAGCGTATAGTGTTGCAGCATGTTGAATGCTTCTAAAGATGATGATAGCATTACATTTAGACAGCAAAGACAGAAAAATGTCCAGAGTCAGAATAAACATTGCTTGACATTCATGGTCCATTTAAGAGAGTATGTTGAACACATATATGTTCTATAGACAGATCAAAGGTAAAATGATCTCAAAAAGTCTCGAATTTCAACTGTGAAAGAAATGTAATGCTTATGTAAGGTGACATATTGATTAAATGATTATTAATGTGTATTACATGCCCGTAAGAAGCTAGTGGCTACTCAGAAAAGCCACATCGCTATGGCCTAAGGAAAAAGTGTCCTGTCTTGGAGTCCTGGGTTACAAAGTCTTAAAGGGGAGGATGACACAGGTGGTTAACCAGTAGGAGGGTGAGATATTTATTCAACTGAAATCTAACAGTCCACCAATGATAGGCAAGAAATTCTAAAAATATGAAAAATGGACCTTTTCCTTCTATTTCAAGAGTTTTCTTGATGTATAATTGTCAAGCAGAGCCCTGGCAAGAAGAGTGAGTTTCCCTGTGTTTGGTGCTTCAGGCCAGGCAGGGCTGGTTGAGGTGTTTCCTGACAATACAAACTCTAAAGCTTGATCAGGACCTCAGAGTAAGGCCCATTCTTCCCAGGAGAGTCCCACCTTTGAAAATAGTCTTCCAGAGCCTTTCTAGGGGAGAATAAAGAATCTTTTCAACCGTATCTACTGTAAAGACAGTCAAAAGGAGGAGGAAAGAAAGCAGTATTTGTAGTCATTACATACATATGCTCTTCACTTTAGTTCTCACAATAACACTGCATGGTTGGCTTGGTTTTTCTCATTTTAGCAATGATAATCTTCTAGGAGTGAGAGAATTGAAATAGATACTCAAGATCATAGAACCAAAACAAGATTCCAAGATTCGAACTCAGGCCTCTCTGACTCACATTGCGCTATAATACTTCCAGATCTGGAGCACCTCCTTTGCTGTTAGATAAAACACCAACCTCTTGAGCTAATCAGAGGAAAGGCTTTATTCAAAGAGAGGGCAAACAAGATAACTGGATGTCTTAATTTTCTATAATCATATTCTCATAGGTGAATTATGAAATGGGGATTCTAAGGCCAAAAAAGAAAGTTGCTCATGAAAAGCTATATTATGAAACTCTTTCAGTTAACTTTTGGAGTTGTCATTTTCCAAAATAAATCATAATAAACCCCAAATTTGCAGTTACATTATCCATTTAATGCCAAAATTAAATGCAGAAAGTTAACCAGGAAAACAAACTCTGTTAACTTTACCTTCAAGGACTAGAATTCTAAATGGTTACAGCTAAATAAAAAGAAACCATAAAATAGAAACTTTAGATCACAGCATAAAATAAACCTCAAATCAGATAGTCACAGGCCATAAAAGCTTGGCTTCTAGAGTCATGTAACCCAGATTAAAATCACAACCCCACCTCTTGCCAGCTATGTGATCCTGCCCCCCTGTACCACAGTCTCCTTGTCTATAAAATAAATCCAACACTAGAACCTCCCTCATAGGGCTGTCATGAGGTTTAAACGTGATACTCCATGTAACCTGCTAGGCATACAGCCTGCCACATCAGAAGCAGTCGATAAATATCAGCTCTTATTTTTGTCATCATTAAAAAGTTGCATTAAAAATGAATTTGCAGATATAAAATGAAGGGTTTGCATTTATCTCTGCAGGTTTTCAAAGCTAAGATCCTAAACACCAGAAACCCCAAATTCTTTTTCTCTAATTGAATATTAAAATGTTCCTAGCAGTAGCTTGCTCTTAAATAACTCATGTTCCACGGGGGGAGCACAGAATTCAGAACCCCAGGCCGAACCCTAATATGAACACTGCTCGGTTGTGTTAAGGTGCTGCACACAAAAGAAATTATTTGGCTCGCAGACCCTTTTGTCACCCAAACACTCCCCACACGATTATACTATTGAGTTTAGGCCACTCGGGGTTTATGTCGATGTTATTCTAAAACAGAGTCTATATGCACAACTGTGTGGAGATATGTGTGTGTGTGTGTGTGTGTGTATGGATGGGGTATTTGTGTGTGTGTGTGTGTGGACAGAAGTATTTGTGTGTATATGTGAGGACAGGGGGTATTTGTGTGCGTGTGTATGTGTGTGTGTGTGTGAGGACAGGGGTATTTGTGTGTGTGTGTGTGAGGACAGAGGGTATTTGTGTGCATGTGTATGTGTGGGTGTGTGGACGGGGGTATTTGTGTGTGTGTGTGGACAGGGGTATTTTTTTTTGTGTGTGTGTGTGTGAGGACAGGGGGTATTTGTGTGCATGTGTATGTGTGGGTGTGTGGACGGGGGTATTTGTGTGTGTGTGTGTGGACAGCGGGTATTTGTGTGTGTGTGTGTGTGTGTTCAGGAAGAATGGTAGGATCTGTAGAGGCAGAGGAAACCTCCCAGCACCTGAGATTGGGTGCTTCCCCTCCAATTCCCACTGAGTCATTCATCTGCCCCAAAGGGCAGGTGCTGACGTCACCCGGTGCAGCTCAGCACCAACCATCCCCACTCCTTCCTGTGTGGAAAACAAAGCCTCCGGGGATCCCACAGAGCCACAAAGCTTTGAGATGCAGGCATGCTGTATGATTTTCCTCCTGAAAAAACTCACAGGCTATTTTCCCACCCTTCCTCTGAGCTTGGATATTGAGGTTAAAATGCACCTACTGAGCAGGTAATGCATTTGGTTTTAAGGATCCGTCATAGGCCTATGTCTTCTGAGCATAATGGTTCCTTTGGAGCTATTAGAGGCACGCCGCGAATAGATATTAGGAATAATACACAAAGAGTGGCTGAAGGAGAGCCCGTATTAACCACTGTCAGACTTTTAACATTATTCAGAACGAGGCTTTTTTTTAAATTCCTGGGGTTTAATACCTCAATACTTTGTAAACTGAGCACTTTTCAAAGAGACCTCCACATTCCTACCGAGCTGTCTTTAGGTGAGCTTTGATCTCTGCAGAGCACCTCTCTTGTGTTTCTGTAATTGCTCTCCTGTAACAAGTCTCCCTAGCATGCCAAGGGGGAAAATCCTTTATTAAGGCTATAAACCTAACTGACCACAGGGCTGCAATGTGCAGCTTGGGGGGAGCCCTTAGCTCTCCAGGAAAGGAAAAGAAATGGGGACCTGGGGAAAGTCTTCATGTTAAAACAAAATGAAATATTTATTAAACATGTTTCTGCTGTCCCAGGTGGTAAGAGTCTGCCCTATGGTCCGCTGAAAGGTTTGATCTTTGTTAAGTATTGTGAATGCTGATTTCAATAATGGGGTGAAAGCTGAGGAAGTTATGGCTGAAATTTTGGCTAAAGATGACAGCTCCAGGTTTCAAGTTGCACAAAGCAGTCTGAAGGATTAAACCCACAAAGCCTGCTCAAAAGGATTGAGTTTCCCAAAGTGTAATCTTCCTATCGGCGATTCACACTCCTAGGACAGGGAGGATTCCTCGTTTGCTTTGACTTTGCCATATTAATCTTACTTTACAAATACATGTGGTGATTTATATCATGTTTAATTAACTGATTGAGGGCTCTGGTGGTAAAAATGGCATCGCATTAAGCTCTGTCCGTATGGCAAATTCGAATCACATCCTTAGCCTTGCAAGAACAAAATATCCCAAGAGTCACTGATGACAGGATGTAGGAATTGAAATCGGGTCCCTCCTGTTGTTCAAGAATCCAGGGAGGTTGCCTGCCATATGCCCGTCACTTCCAGGGGGGGGAAATGACAGGATAAAAGAAAGGAAGGCTCTAGTTCTTCCAATATGTTCAAATCTCAGATGAAAATGATTGTGGAGCAGTGCTGTACAGAGGCCAAGATTCACATGAAAGTGTGTCCCAAACTTTGCAGAGCGCTTAATGAGAGGCTTTTGTGGCGTTTTGATATACGGGGTTTTCTTTTGTTCTGAAATAGCTGCTCAGGGTTTTCGAGAACTGATAGGTGAAAAAGCTGTGGTTTCGAGCTGAATTGAAAAAGCAGGCATATTTGTTAAAAAATAAAAGTGGGAATTCTGATTTAATAAAATATATGTGCAATATGATTCTAGAGAAAGCAAATTGGACTTGACTACTAAAAACCACACATTGGGATACTGGTTTTAAAGTGAACACTTTGGAAGTTGTTTAAAATTTTCCACGTGAAAATCTGTGGTGATTATTTACAACATCTTAAAAAAATGTAAATTGACTACCGATCTCTTTTAAATAATTTTGAAATTGTCAAATGCACTTTGAAATATATGAGTAAGATAGCATAAAACTAAAAGTTTGAAAAGAGGATTAAAAATACACTCCTTAATATAATGGTTAACATTTCTGTGCATCCTTTTTTATTATTTGCATGCCGTAAAATTAATATAATCATGCTATACCTTAATCTTGTATTCTAACATTTTTCCACTGAGTATTTTATCACACATTTCCCATACTGCCACATAACTATAATTTTTATTGACTGCATACTATTTCATCAAATAAATATTGTCATCTTTTTCTAACCATGGTTCCACTGTCTAAACGCCACCTTCCAATCTTTATTGTTATAAATAACGTTATAGAGATAATTTTTGTATGTGTGGATTTTTCTATAAAACACTTTTTAGGAGAGATTTCCTCATACCTGTAAGTTTCTTTAAACAGTGTACAAGTAAAGAAATTTTTCCTCCAAGGGAAAGTGGGAAATAAAATAACCTGCGAAGGTATCACTGTATAGAAAAATTTTACCTGAAATAAATATGCAATCAGAGTGACCACTTCAACCTTGTAGTGAGTATTGGCAACATGAGAAAGTATTTCATTTGTACTATTTTGTCTTCTAAATGTTGTGTTCTTCTTTTAAATAAGCATACAATAACAATGAAATAAATTCTGAATTTTCTATTTTGTTTTACTCATCTGTTGCTATTTTGATCCAGGAAAAAAAAAGTCCATGTAATTATAATTAGAGTTGGGAAAGTTTTAAATTTCCTAGAGAGTATTACATATAGACTACTAAGCCAGCACACAGTTCATTTTTTCAAATGATCATTATTTTAGTTAAATGTGAAGTATCTTTAACAGCTAATAATTCTGGATGTTTTCATGCCATTAATTTAGAATATTGTGAATCGGGTAAGTTGACCAATATGTTTTAATTAAAACCGCTTTGGATTTTGATAAGCAATTTAAACTTTTTAACTGTGGTGTGTTGCTGCATAGGCAGCTTGTAAAAAGAAGAACCATCTAGATTTTTCAACTTCCTGAAATCATTCAAAATAGAGCAGCTCAGGATTGTTTCTTTTGGAAGTACTAAATTCTAAAATATAGTCTGCTGCAGTTTGCTTTCAATTCTCAACATTCTAGATCTTCTTAACCAGTGTTAGTTATTTTCCAAAAACATTCGTAAACTTAACATTGTTGTTAGCAGCCTAGTTTATCAAGAAATTAGCAACTTCATTTACCATGACGTACAATTTCACGAAACATCATTGCGTTCAATTCAAATCAAGTGTGCATGAGGGTTCTATGATGCATCTTTCACAATTTGGAACACCAGAGTTCATTTCCCTAGATGGTTTGTTAGAGTCGACAATGTTACGACTGGTCAGAGATAACATGACATTTTGGTGTTCCAAATCTGTCTCCTTCAGTGAAATCTATTTTTTTTTTTTTTGGTATAGTTTAAAAACAAAAGAAACATTCCTTCTGAAGTGCAGGAAGGAGCAGCAATTAAAGTGAATTTGATAAAATCTAATGTACTGGACGGACAGTAAAAAGGCTATGCTTATTTGATTGTTGACTAGTTTTGTCTTTAAATAATGGTCTTCTTTTGTCATTTAATGTATACGTGTTCGCCATAAACATAACTTATGAATATTTTAACACATGTGTACTCAGTGGGGTGGATTATCATACTGATATAAATAGAATTAATGAGCAGTCAACCCGCCACATGCCATGACATATGATGGAGCAGCCAGAGCACACAGATAATTCTTGGAGTTTCATAATAAAGCTTTTCTCTTGGTTCAACTTTTTAAAACTACCAACCCTTTCTTTTGAGGTAGGATTCACTAACTCTGAAATAGGATTGGGGTTTTACTACAAGAGTTTACTTTTTGACAGGTAAAAAGCAATCTTCTTGCTTTCTTTAAAATAAAATAAATATATTTGAGCAAACTAGCTCCATCTGGCCAAATTTCAGGAAATAGGTCATGGAGAGACAAGACATATTTCTACTACCAAAAAAATCCATATATTCTTTGCTTTTCTTTATTTTATAATAATTGCATGATTCTGCCCAACGGCTGCTACCCAATCTTTACAAGAAGAAAAATTTTTAGAATGGCTCTACATTCTAAAACAGATCCAATGGGCATATTGCCTGGATAAATTATTCTGAAAAAAAACATCTTCTTAGCCAGTTATCTGCTCTCCTTGAACACAAAGCAACAATCTGTTAAGCGTGCCTAATAAGATTTTTTCTTAAGAAAAGAACTCAATGGTATAAAGCTACCTCTTCAAACAGTAGAAATGGGAGCCAAAGTGGGCATGCAAAATCTTCAATTTAACCATACTTTCTTTGCTAAAGAATGATTTTTGTGAAGAAGTAAATTGAAATTTAAGATGAACATTTATTTTTCTTTTATTTATTTTCCCAGCTTGATTACTGACAAAAGAAGGAAAAAATAAAACTAACATGGGTGTGGCATTGTCCAGATGATCTGGCAGGAGGGGAGAGAGCCTTGGCAAAGGTAGGACACTATGACTTTTTATAGATGCAGATGGCAAGGTTGCAGACTTTATGCCTCTTATCCTCCATTTTCGAAGGGGGTATTTGAAGCTTTTTACCAACACCATCCGCTTCCACTCCCGTTCTCACATTTGAAACTCACTGTGTCCCTAAACCAAAGAGGCAAGCTTGAGGATGTGCTGGACGGACCAGCGGTGACCCCTTGCTCCTGGTCATCTGCTAGAAGACAGAAGTGCACTGCCCAGGGCTAGAGCCTGATGAACATCCCTGGAGTGACTCCCTTGAGGAATCGAGCCCTTTCACCAGCGAAGAAAATGGGCACCACCTAGTGCTTTTTCGATGCAAAGGCTGTTTGTTCTGGTGTGGACGAGAGGGGACATGCCTTGGGTGAGTGACCTTTACAAAGGAGAAAGGAAAGCAGTCACTTGGCTTTAACCCCCATGCTCTAAAAAAGAAGAAGAAGGAGAAGAAGAAGAAGAAGAAGAAGAAGAAGAAGAAGAAGAAGAAAAGAACAAGCAGCAAGTAATAATCTTAAGACAAATTCAGTGCTTCCAAATCAGGGATTTCCTTGGGATTGTTTTCTTTTTCTTTTCATTCTTTTCTTTATTTTATATTTTTTGTGTTAACAATTATTGGTCTATTCACGAGAAATAACACTTTCCCTTACCAAGATGCTGATTCCCTTTGTATCACGTTATGTCTCTTCATTTCCTTTGAGATTAGCTTGTAAGAATTTTTAAGAATTTTCTTTTGGTGCAAAGAGACAGCAAAATGAGCACCGGTGCGCCCTCCCAAATCCATTCTAACAAGGAGTCTCTCCGGAGTTCTCCTAACACAACAAACAGCTTTTATGAAAAATGATGTGTAGCACAAAATCTTTTGCAGTGCAATAAGATCAAGTTAACCACTCATGCCTCTAGGAAAAAGCTCAGGAAGTTTTATCTGATTGGCAAAATGGACCCAGATATGAGTTCAAGGATTGAGTACACTTTGATGAAATTTCACAGCAATGAAGTCGGATTATCTGAACGATTGCTTAAACCTTTGAAAACATAACTTGAGGAAGCACTAGATTTTTTGTTGTTGTTGTTGGAAAAACAGATGGGCTTGTGGGGAATCCTAGAATAGCCATTTCATGCTGGCTAGCCATTTCATTTTTCAGTAACACTTCGCCTAGAATTACTCTTACCATTATTGCTTTTCAAAAGAATAAGAATGACTTCTCTCTTGCTAAAAGGTGGATCGTTCTGCAAAAAATTAGAAACCTTCGTGTAGAGCAAGGTGGGGGACAGAAATGGGGCGCTTGAGCAACCTGCTACTCATAACTGGATTAACAAGGGTCTGCTACACATCTAGGAACAAACTGGCTGGCTTGGAACTCATTAGGGATCTGTGTATCTGTTAATTCTGCACAACAGAATCCAGACAGAAAACAGGCTGTGAAGAAACAAATAAAAATGATTATAACTTCTTTCAGCTAAAGGCTAAGCCACCTGTGCATAAGGGAATAAAAGGAGCAAAACCTAAGATTCTGATTTTTTCCACATGGGCTACCCCCAAATCCTTCCATTATAAGAGGGCAATAGCACTACTTAGACACAGCACTTTTGAGACTGGCTGATGAGGCAACTTAAAAAGTTTACAGCACTCTCATACCATTAAATATTGAGTAAATGATTTATTTAAAATAAATTTTAACATTTATACCAAGGAGATAAAACAAATCTTGAAATAAATTTTCTTCTGTGCACAGCAAGAAAAGAAAAGATTGGGAACTGATCTCTTTGGTATTTCATGGGTACAAATTATGTACTTTTAAGCGTAAGACTATATGGGAGATCGTGTCTCGGCAGGTTTAAGATGGACGGGAATTGATTAGCCGAAGCCATCAGGTGTGGCTGGGCCTGCCTTTTCCCAAATACGTACCTGTAAGATAATGGAAGGCGGTGGCTCTCTTTAATTGCCTTTTAAAGGAAAGCATTGTTATATTTTCCATTCAATTTGAATTCCCCAAATCTTAATATCACCACCAGTCTGGGTCAGTCTATTAAAGAAAAAAATTTTTTTTCCTTTCTTTGTCCTCCCTTCCCACCCAACCCCCCTTTGCTCTCTTTGCCCTTCCCTGAATGCTATAGTTGACAGGGAGACCCTCTGGTAATGACAGCCCTGAAGTGAGCCTGTGCTTTCTTCCTTCCCGTTAACAGTAGCATGATCCTGCCACGCATGCCAGCTCAGTGGCAGAAGGATGCTTTCATATTTTCTAGAGGTAAAAGGGTCCCTTTCAATGTATTGCCTTGACTACCTCAGCAGTTTCACTAAGTTCTGGCACATAAATGCATGTTTTATTGAAGAAAAAGGAAAAGAAGGAAGAAGGGGAGGAGGAGAAAAAAGAAGAAGGAAAAGAGAAGAGTGGACAATCAGCCTCTTTTTTGCTCAATATTGTGCTGGTGAAACCCGTTGGCACATTTTGTTTCTTCTCCCTGGGATTGACTGGAGTAGTCCACAAGCAGATGAGGATCTAAGGGGAGAAAGGGCAAAGAAATGCATCGGCCTTGGAGAAAAAAACCAACGATCCATGCCTGTGGGAACGTGGGCTCCCTCGGGAATCAGCAATGGTCAGCATGTGCATCGCGTATTCACCCTCTCATCCCCTTGTGCACCTCTGATAGCAGAGCGCTGTGCACCCAGCCTGGCGTGGCCTCCACGCAGGGGGCTAGCTGGCATCTGAGGGCTCAGTCAACCTCGCCACGCTGCGTGCCGGGGTCGCCTGATCGTCCTCGTCGTGCACTACTGATGGATGGTACCTCGTTCTGCTGAGGTAACAAAACTGAAAACAATCGATAGTTCTACCCAAATACCTGTTATTTTAAAAATGGGGCCAGAGTGATTTCTTGGCTGTAAGGAACTCGGGAGACGCTATTCTTTATAGTTTAAATAAAATTGATCTTCCTTGCTTTAGAACCCAGATCACTCACCAAGTTCCTGGTGTTTCAAGCTTGGATGAATTCATAATATATAAAACAGATGTGTTTGTTTGGAAATGCCTTGTTGGTTAATGTCAGTGTTGCTTTCCACTGTGCTTCTATAAGTTCAAATCCATGCTCAAGAAGGTAGGGGTGACCTACAGACAGAACAGGAAAGACGAGACACTGTTTTGAGCATCTATTATCTTCTCAGCAAAAGTGTGTCTTCTTTTTCACAATAGGCCACTGATACGAAGCCAAATTTGTCTGAGTATGGAGTCCGCATTTTCCTACCATACCGATGACCAAAACTGACAGTGAGAAACACATTTTATACTGTGACCCAACATACACATATATATTACAAAAACAAAGTTTCATGTAACAATATTTACCCTTGTACTTCCAATTTACACTGATTTTACCCTTCTTATTCCATAATAATTCAATTCTTTAAAATTCGGGTTGCAATCCCACTAAATGAGTTTCATCACCTAATATTATATCATGACCTACTGTTCAATAAACACTGCACTAGGCCATGTACTCTTCAAATTTTTAAATTATGCTGAATTGGGCTTGGTATCTGTGTGATGATCATGAGTTTACTTGCAGATCTTGCATTTAAAGTTCTGTCAATATGGTTCAGGTTGTACTCAGAGTTACAATAGGAATTCCCCCAAATTCTTAGGTTGAATTCACTGGCGGTATTCATATGCTTTTTAAAAGGTCTCTTATTTAAAATAAAAACAATTAAAATTGAGAAACCATGTGTTTTAATAATAAAAGCCATAAAAAGAATAATAATTACCATTGCTATTATTAATAATCACTGTTGAACTCACAATCTGCCAGCCACTGTTCTAAAAGCTTTAAATATAACTCATTTAATTCTCACTGTCATATTATGAAAGAGGTAAATATTATTACTTTCATTTACAGCCAGAATTCCTTCATCTGTTTTATCACGAATTTCCCATTGTAAAATGTTATTATATTTTGCAGAAGATGAATGAGATTGTGACTATGACTTGAGAAATATGCATTTCTATGCTTGGTTTAAATAAAATATAAAAGCCTGTATCTCCTGATGGGTTTGACTAATCTGACTGGCTTTTTAGTAATAAATCATAGAATTTAAAATAATTTCTTGTAGAAAAATTCAGAACATTCAATGATGAGTTAGCATGCATTTGCCTTCAAATAACATGAATTTCTGGCCATATTAATCCATAATATCTGGAAGTCCAAAGCTAATGATAGTGCCCAGCCTGGTTGATTGAGCAGCTCATCAGTGTCACTGCAGTCCCAGATTCCTCCCATCTTTCGGCTTCCCCATCCCTTATCAGCTGTGTCCTCTGATGGCTGCACGGTTCCAAGTGTCATGTCTGGACATCACAGTGATAGGAACAAAGGTCTCTTTCTCAGGAGTGAGATAAGTCCTTCTTAAACAGTAATCAGCAGATTTTCTTTGACTGAAAATGAGTTACATGCTGATTCCTAAACCATTCACTGGTAAAGAAAATGAGATCAGCAACATGGGATTAGAAAAGCTCACCTCCTGGAACTAGGGCTGAGGTGACCTTCCTTGAAGCCCATAGGGCTGTGGACAAGGAACAGGGGTCCCGTGGGTAATATAGCTACCAAGTGAGCAGTGTCTGATACAAAGAAGAAAAATGTTTGTTTCGCAGGGAAGATTTGGTCAAATAGAAAGTAGAACAGTTTCCCATTATTAATCTCTTTAATGTTTCATAAAAATTAGCAAATTTAACAAAGAAACATATCTATAAGAATCCATTATACGTTTTCTCTTTGCTCTGAAATTAACAGGACCCAGTGCTTTCATTACCAGAAAGAAGAAAATTAGATAGGTTAATAAAACAAACATCTGGAAAATATCAACACTTATGAAAATAAATAAATATCATCCCATGTGTACACTGAAGGCAAGTTGGCATTTGCCAACAACTACAGGTAAAATGTTACAGAAATTATTATACTACTTCCTACTTCCTGAGTGGATTTGGACTAATTCATTTAACTTATTTTCCTAAGTGAAAATTCAGTTGTGCTTTTGAAAAACAACCATATAAAAATATATAGACTGATGGTGTTTACTAGTTTTTGATAGTCTGCAGCTTACCATAGTTAGGTTGGGTTTTTCTTGCTAACTGCTTCTGAGCCTCCTGTTCCCCTCTCAAAAACATATAAACTGTGTTTCTGAAAAGCTGAAATTTTTTATCTTGACATAATTTTAGACTATGGAAAAGCACTTTGAGAATGGCTCTAAGAATTCACATATAGCCTTCCTCCACATTCCTCAAATGTTGATGTTTTGCCACATTCACTTAATCTGTCTCTTTGTGTGTGCATAAACTCACACACATATGCTTTATGTATACATGTTTATGTGTGTGTGGACATGCATAATGAATGTCTGCACACATTTTAGTAGAGCCTGGGTCTTTTAATCCTTAAGAGTAAGTTACAGATATGATGCCCCCTTTTTTGTTTTTTGTTTTTTGGGGGGGGGTTGTTTTTGATTTTGTTTGAGACAGAGTTTTACTTTGTCACCCTGGGTTTAGTGCCATAGCATCATAGCTCACATCTACCTCAAATTCTTGGGCTCAGGTGATCCTCTTGCCTCAGCCTCCTAAGTAGCTGGGACTATAGGGATCTGCCACAACACCTGGCTAGTTTGGAGATGGAGTTTCACTGTCCTCAGGTTGGACTTGAACTCAAGTGATCCACCTGCCTTGGTCTCCCAGAGTGCTTGGATTACAGGCATGCATCATTGTGACCCGCCACTATGCCCCTTTTGACCTAAAATCTTCAGTAGGTATTCTTAATAAAGAAGGAATTCTCTGTCAGAACTACACACAATTATCAAAATCTGAAAATAGATGCAATACTCTTACCTAATTCATAGACTTTATTAAGATTTTGCCAAGCATCCCACAATAATGGTTTTAGGGTCAAAGCAAAAAAATAGTCATGGATGCTGAATTACACCCAGTTGTCACTTCTCTTCAGTCTCCTTTATTCTGAAACAGTTCCTTAGTCTTTCCTTGGCTAACTGTTTTTCATACATATCAGTCTTTAGCAAAGTATAATTAATTAAGACAGCAAACATCATTCCAAAGCCAATGGATCTGTGCGGATGGTTGTTTGAATGGGGTTTGTGCTACCTTAGAAGCCTTCCCAACCATGGATGATTGGTGTGAGTACGTTTTCACTGTTCTCTTACAAATCCTGACCTGTACTGGTAAATATGAAGGACAGCCTGCAGAACCAGGTGACCTATTAATTTGTAACTAATTAACTTTTGTGTTGCAATGAATAGCTAGAAAAACATCCTAAAACTGTGCTCCCATCCCCTGGCAGCAGACCAGTAGTGGTCTGGTCTATTGGCCTGTTAGGATCCGGCTGTACAATAGGAGGTGATGGCAGGGAGCCAGGGAAGCTTCATCTGTATTTACAGCTACCCCCATTGCTGGCTTTACCACCTGAGCTCCACCTCCTGTCACATAAGCTGCAGAACTAGGTTCTCATAGGAGCGCAGACCCTACTGCAAAGTGCGCAGGAGAGGAATCTAAGTTGTACACCCCTCGTATGCATCTTACGCCTGATGAACTGAGATGGAGAAGTAATGTGCTTGAATCATCCCGAAACCTTCCCCTCAAGCCCAGTCCATGGAAAAATTGTCTTCCATGGACCAGTGCCTGGTGCCAAAAAGATTAGGGACCACTGCTCTAAAACACCTGAACCATATCTAAGTTTATAAATACAAAAAGAAGAAAGGAAAAAATGAATAATTACAGGAAAAAAGCCTTACAAAAACATTCATTTCAATAACTATGTCTTTAGATGCAATCCTTAGAAATACTTCAATGTAAATAGTTAGAATAAAGGTGCTTATAATTGGTTAAAGCTTCATTATTTCTGAATGTGCAGAATTTGGTTTATGAATCTAAGAATAAAGACATTCAGATCAATTCTCTTATCTTTTTATTGCCACTTAAATTAACCTACGAAAAATATTCACATATTTAAAAGTCCACAAAGGCCTGAGAAGCTTGATTTCCTTCGCAGGATACAGTGGTGGTTTTAATTTTTTAATCTCTCAGATTACATCTAGACAGCAACTTTAGCAAGGAATAAACGGTTCCAAAAAGGGAAGGGCAAGTGTGTCTTACACTATATGTCTTTTTCTGGAAGGCCCCAGTGAAACGCTTTCTGAAATTCTTTCAAACCAATGTATTCTACCGTACAATAGAGAAGTTTCCTGGCTACACGATTCCTACTATCTTGTTGTAGCCAAATTTGTAACTGACTCTCCCTCTTCTAGTCTTAAGGAAGACAAGAAAGAAATTATAGCCCAGAGAAAATATTTGATATGGGCCTCACTAGGGCATCTGAATCTGTAACTGGAGCTACAAAGCACTTGGCTCATTCAAGAACTACTTTCTTAAGTTGATTTTTTTAGACCTATCCTAAAGATACAAAGGACAGTAAAATATACCCCTGAAATAAGGTTGGCAGCAGCAAACCCTTACTTACCCTGTTCTCAGTGGTGAAAACAGATTATAAACCTCCTCTTTTTCTTTCCACTACAGAGTAGCACTACAACAGCAGGGCAGAAATCATTTGTTCACTTGAGTTCAGCTCAAGATTATACTTAAGTCTGATTGCAAAAGCCCATTCAGATGAAAGAAGAGACAAAAGGCTAACAACTCTCTGGGAACAGCGTCAAAGGCTCAATGTTTACAAGAAGAAATTGAGGGGAAGATTAGAGAATAATTTTCTCCTGAGGAATGATGATGACTTAGGGGTCTTTTGTAGGGAAAAGTCCTTTGCTAGGATTAAAGGCAGGATTACTGGTAGAGAGTTGAGAAATTGAAATGGAGAGCCTCTTAAAATGGCAATTTAGTCAGAATATCCAGGGAGTTCTTGAAATGTGAATTCTAAGGAAATGGGTAGTACTTAAGAAGAAAAG
This sequence comes from Arctocebus calabarensis, assembly GCA_963573935.1. NCBI lineage: Eukaryota > Metazoa > Chordata > Mammalia > Primates > Lorisidae > Arctocebus > Arctocebus calabarensis. The sequence goes on from CAUYON010040698.1 coordinate 17,700, forward strand.
ATAAACTCCAACAGTATTTCGAGCAATGAAACTGTGAGTGGGTCACAAAGTGATGGAATTGCCAACGCCAGAGAGGAAAAACAAGAGACTAATATCAATGACTGGGGGCAGCTTTTAAGTAAAAGCACAAATTCAAGAAACTCTTACTGAGGAAGAAATCAATCTGCTCTGCAGCTTACATTATGCTGCATCATGGCTCAAAACAGCAGTAATTACACCTAGAACTGAATTGATGTTATATTACTCATTTTATCTAATTTAAAAAGTTAGTGCTACCTTGTCATACTCTTAGGAGAACCAGTACATATAAAAGTAATGTTTGAGCTTGATTCCTCATAGTAAAATTAAAAACTTCTGTATTTGAAGTATATTAAATGAGATGGACGGATGAACTAATGTTTGGGTCACCCTAAAATTTGTATGTTGAAATCCTAACCTCCAAATTGATATTATTCCAAGTCAGGGTTTTCAGGTAATAATTAGGCCACCAACTGCCACCCTCACAAATGGGATTATGCCTCTATGACAAGAGACATGTGAGACTTTTTCCTGTCTCTATCTTATAAGGATATGACAAGAAGTCATTGAGGGCTTCTGTAAACCAGAAAGAGCACCCTCACCAAGAACCCTACCTTGCTGGCACCCTGCTCTCAGACTTCCAGCCTCCAGAACTATGAGAAATAAATGTTTGTTTTTTAAGTAACTCAGTCTTTGGTGTGTTGTGATAGCAGCCCAGACTGACTAAGACAAAGAGTTTCATTTGAAAACAATCGCTAATACATAATTCTAAACTTGAACTCCACCACTTCTAATATTACATTAGTTTTCCAATCTGGTGCCTCATTAAAGACGTACAGATGAAAATAAGCACAGAAAAAAATATGCTTAGCATTACTGGTCCTTAGGAAATGTAAATAAAAACCAAAAGATACTACTTGGTTCTATACAAGTATGAGAACAACTAATATAAAAACAATTGAAAAAATTTAAATGGCAATACCACATGCTGGGAAGCATTCAGAACAACTTGAACTCACTTATGCTGCTGATGTGAATGCAACATGGTGCAGACACTTGGGATATCAGTGGGGCAGTTTCTTGTAAATGTAAACATACACTTACCCTAACAACTCAGCAATTCAATTCCCAGGTATTTACCCAACTGAAATAAAAGAAACCTGTGTTCTCACAAAAACCTGTATGAACTTTTATAGAAGCTTTATCATAAATACCCCAAACTGGAAACAATATGAATGTTCCTAAATTGAGGAATAGATAAACTAACTGTGGTATGTCCATAAAACTGAGTACTATTCAGTAATAAAAAGGAATAAACTGTTGATACATAGAACAAGATGAGTTGAATTCTGAATGCATTATACAAAATGAAAGAAGTTAGACTCAAGAAGCTCTATATTAGATGATTCCATTTATATGCCATTTTGGAAAATGAAAAACTGTCATGATGAACAGATTCACGGTTGCCAAAGCTCAACAGATGGTTTCACCGCAAAGGAGTAACATAGGGATATTTGAGAGGTAGGAAGGTGATGGATCTGTTTATTGATTGTGAGGGTAGTTACACAAGTCTATACATTTGTCAGAACTCACAGAACTATACAACTTTATTTAACTAAAAGAGTGGATTTTACTATATATAAGTTTTAGAATAAATTAAGAAAAGTATCAAAAATAGACGTAGACCACAATACCACTACATTAATTTCCTATGGCTGCTGTAACAAATCACCTCTAACCTGATGACTTAAAGTAGCATAAATTTATAATCTCATAGTTCTGGAGGCCAGAAGTTCCACATGAGTCTTACAAAGTTAAAATTAAGGTGTAGGCAGCTCTATGCCCCATCTAGAGGTTTGGGGCAGAATCTGCTCCTTGCCTCTTCCAGCCTCTGGTGGCTCTTGGTGCTTCCTGGCTCATGGCTGCCTCACTCCAGTCTGCATCTGCCGTTATAGGCTTCCTCCTCTTTCATCTGCATGAGTCCCCCCTTTGCCTCCTCTTACGGTGTCACCGATTGCAGTAGGGACCAGAGATAATCTCCCCATCTCTAGACCCTTCATTTGATCTCATCTGAAAATTGAGAGTTTGTAATATAAGGTAAGACTTTCACTGGTTCCAAGGATTAGGTTGTAGACATTGAAGAGGGAAGGCATCATTCAGCCTCCCACAACCACAGTAAGTGGGAGGGATTATTTAGGGAACTTGTAATGCACTGATAGTGTTCAGCTGCTTAAGATAAATGGTAAACATGTATACAGCTTTTGAATGGCATAAATCAAGAAAAACTGGAGGCCATTTCTGATTAGAAAAGTAGGAAAATATGTGGCAAATTTAGGCTTTGATGAATAGACCTATGGGTAGGTACATTATGAAAAGGTGTAAAAGACAGGTTGTAGCCAAACAATAGAGCACCTTGAATCCCCAGCTAATAAGTTTGGTATCATTTTATAGTGCTTAGGGAGCCAGCAAATATGTCTTAGTCAATGGGAATCAAATCAGTTGTATAAATACATAATACAATATGATAAAATTCATCAGATATCAAGAATGGCTTAGGCATATTAAATCACTTTATTTTGTGGCAACCCTATGGAGTAGATACTATTGTTATCACCATTTTATAATTGAGTAAATTGCAGCACAGAAAGGTCAAGTTGCTTCCCAAGGTCACACAGCTAGTAAGTCACAGTATCAGGATTTGAAGGAAGAGAGACTTCAGAGTCTTTATTTTAACTATTAAATGAGGAGGGGGAAAGGGAGAGAAAGAGAAAATTAAAGAATACAGGCAGACAGGTTAAAAAAAAGGAAAAGGTGAATAATGAAGAATGGAAAGCTAGAAGCAGCACTCTAAAGAGAATAGAAATGATGAAATGGAGATCAAGATCCCACCAAACAAGAAAATCCCATGAAGGTTATGGCGAACAGTTGGATGAAAAGATTTCAGATTGTATATGAAGCCAGCACATTGTACCCCATGATTGCATTAATGTACACAGCTATGATTTAATAAAAAGTAAATAAATAAATAAAAAGATGCCAGAAGGAGCCCCAAGCCTCCACCCCACCCCATCCCCCAACCCCAGGCTCCCTTCTAGTAGGGCTAGACCATCTGCATGAGACTGAGAGTCAACTCTAAAGCCATCACTCCAAGTAGACCCACAGATGCCTCGGGCTCTTACACACTCTCACCTTTTGGGGCAAAATATTCAGCCTTCTAATCATTCCACAGGCCAGTGGAAAAAGGTCAGGTTACACTCTTGAACAGGCTAGTCCTATTTCCCCACATAATCACATCCACTTCACATAGACCCTAAAACACTTTTGAGAGTTGTAGACATTTTTTTTAGAACTGCAATAAAGTAATGTAATAAATGTATTGTTTGAATTTTTTTTACTGTTTTATATATGATACCTGAGATTAGAGTTGTGTCCCTTTTCTATAAAATTGAATAGTTTTCTTTTTTGCCATTTCACATATATTGTTTTATATCACTGTAGTTTCAGATGTTTATTTTTTATTATTTCAGAGTCAAAAAATGAGCTCAACAGGGAAACAGGATATATATTTATGCTCGCCTTGAAAAATGTAAACCTGCAGCATTAACGGGAACTTTCCCCAGGACGCTGCATTTTGGTTCCGACTAGCTGCTAATTACTTACTTACAGGGAAAGTGTCACATAGCTTTCCTTTCAGCACTTTGTTGGCCAAGTGTCTCTGGCAATAATCTCTCAACACATAAGCACGATTCCCTTTCATCACATTATTTAATCAATAAAGTAATGTCCTCACGCTGGCCAGGCCCAGAGCCATCTTGTCACAAGTGCTAAATAAATGAAACAAACACCGGTCCTGCTTCTACAACCTCTCCATTAATAAACATGAATGGAAATGCCTCTAACACAAAATCCATTCTCTCTGAGGTTTAAAACTGCACACACGTGCACTTTTGCAAGACTAGAAGAGGTATTGTTTATGTGATGATGAGAAAAGACCAAGCCCTACTCACAAGTGGGTGGGGTTATGTTACTTCCAGCTGGAAAAGTGCTTCTTCCATGCCCTTTCAGGACTGCTTGTTCCCCAGGGGTCATGTTTCCTCCTCCACCTCCTGCCTTCAGCACACCAGGCCAGGGTCTTCCTCCTTGCAGGGAAGCAGCAGTTCCCTCTGCTGCCCAGTCTACAGAAGGATGATGGGCAAACACTTGATGCCCCCTATTCCCATCTCTTTTTGCCAGGGGATAATAACCATGATGGTACCGAACTTCCAGTTATAAAATGTGAATCCAAATTCATCCTCTCCTGGCTATTTCTCATTGGATATAAAAGCAGAGAAGAGTGAGTCTCAGCTTTAGGCCCTTCCAAAATTCTAAAACCTGTGAGCTCCTTGAAGAAAGGGTAGATCCCCCCCTCCACTTTATATTTCTATAGTCTAACAGATCCTGACACTTTCTAGGTGTCCAATAGCTGTTACATGGATAAGTAATTATTTCAAATAGCATCTAGGATAGATTAAGTCCTTACCATGTGCCAGAGTCACTTCTTGTAGGTAACTTACTTAATCCTCTCATTTTACAGATAAAGACGCTAAGGCTTAAGAGTGCTAAGTCAGTTATCCAGAGTCCTGGAGGTAACTGACAGAGGTAGGATATCTTCATTTTTCTTTTTGATAAGTCTGTTATTTCCAACTCAAGTCTTAGAAGTTTCAAAATTTGATTTCTGGAGGCTATTTTTTTTTTCTAGGATGCCTGTGGTGGATGAATTCTCATGATCAGCTGACTTTGCTATCAGCATTTCAAGGGTAAGTAAGCCAGCTGTCCCCAAGTGCCATGATATTCAGGAACCACATACCAAGTTTTTATAAATGAAATCACTCTGAAACCATCCTGCTTTCTGTGAAAGATCTAAAGCCCACCACTCCACAGCACTTCCTTGGTTATCCGAAAGGTTTCCTCTATCCAATTCCTACTCCCTCTGAAATCACCCCCCTTGCCATCTGACCTCTAGGGGAGACCTTCTCCGTTCTCACCTTCTATGGGAGAGCTCGTCTTCCTGTATCAGCCAAAGTGCCATCAAATAAGGGTTGCTATGTGAAACCAACTTTAGCTGAGGAGTATGGAAAGCAATTAGATTATGCCACAGACTAAAAACAAACTTCAAGTGGAATATTTCACATCATAAAAAATACCCACATATTTTGCTACAGGGAACCTGTTGCCAGTTCTCTTTCTCCCTCAGGTCCTGACTGTTAGCCATGGTATCTTTCCACTAAAGAACCTTTTACTCCATCTCCCCTCTTCTCTGGACACTGCTCAAACCCTAAAACAGCTCCTTGAGCAGCCAAGAGACAAATACCAAATACTCGTCGATATAGAGCAAATAAAGCACTTTTCCCAATAACTAGATGAGTTTGCCAGCACTCACTTTTCATTAAAAAAGAATTCTTCTTAGAAAAAAGAAATCCTCTTTTTTGAGGGGAGGCATTTCCAAAGGAAGCCACCCACTATGTTTTTTTCATGGCTTAATTTTTAAAGTTCTAGGAGATGAGCAGAGTCTTCTCTAAGCAGTTTAGAAATTTACTTGCTGTATGAAGCATCATTTTATTTAGGATAGCTAGAAGAAGTACATCCTAGTTAAAATATTCTTTTTAAAATAAAATATAAATAGCTTCTCCTATGCTATTTGAGAAGCTAGTACCATTTAGGATGGGTGTCACACCCTTAGGGCCATTCAACACATATTTGCTAAATAAATTGGTAATTGCAGTCACTTCCCAAAGGTAAAAACACAAAAGGTACAGGTAAGGTAAAATTACTATATTTTTACTCAAAGAGCAAAAACTTTAATAATTACCCTGAGTCTCTTTTAGCAGAAATTAGGCACTTGGTTTTCATTAGCGAAGGCATTCCAAGATATTTCTCCTAATGAAAATCTAAAACCAGGCCTTTAAAATGGTTTAGTGATAGTGATGATTCTTCAGAGAGTTCACCAGTTTCACGGCCCTATGGGACATGTTGATCATTCATTTTATAGGTCAAGTGCAAGTGCTTTTATTAATGTATGCTCTAATCTAACCCACATTGCAGGATTAACTTCACAGCGCTTGATCAATGGTACCCAAATTAATGGATTCATCAGTGCTGCCTGTTGAGACACCCTCATCATTTATATTGCATTTCTTCCAATTTATAATTAAGTATGTAATCTGTGCAGTCTCTAACTGGACTCTTGAAATCTACATCAGAAAACAGTGTGGGTATTTTTATTATCTTGAAGACCTGAGCTCATCAGTTACTCCTGTTCAGTTACATTATTTTGACCTTATATGTTAAAAGGCATTTTCTCCCATGCTAAAGTCCAAGTGTTCTTAAAACTCTTTAAATCAAGGATTATAGTCTATAGCATGCCTTTTCTTTGCCTATATAGAATTTCTGTTCCTACTACTCCATTGAAACAAAGTCTTCAACAATTGTCAAAGGTCTTCGACAATTTCTTAACTCTCAAAAGTCTTCAACAATTTCCTAACCACCAAATGTAATCACCTTTCATAAGTCAGGTAGCATCTGGCATTGCTCACTATGCACTACTATGGCTAACTTTTTCAGCTGATGAACTTTAAGACATTACCCTTTTCAGATCCTCTTCCTGTATGCCTGTTTAGAATTTATCAATCTCTTTCTTAGATCTCTTTTTACTGGCTTGTTAAGCTTTCCTCTAAGTTTTGCCCTCTCTTCTCAACTCTTTAATTCTTGGCAATCTATTCACCCCAATGGCTTCTGCAATCATATCTATGTGCATAATTTCCGTGCTTAAGATCTAATCTAACTACTATAGAGGAAAGCAAGAGAAGCGCAAAATAATATGGTAAAAACAAATTCCCAAATATCAGTAATAACAGCAAATAAGAAGGAATTAAATACTCCCATTAAAAGGATTTTCAGTGATAAGTAAGACAAATTAGTTACTCTAAAACTAAATAAACATGAAATTCATTTAGATGTATTTAAGAGAAGGAAATCCAAAATGTAAAGACAGAAAATTTAGAAATATAAAAAGAAAAGAGGTATGAGTCCCTCACCCTCACTCCCACCAAAAAATAAATTAATTAATTAGTTAATTAACTTTTGTCATTATATTAGCAACAGACAAAGTGCAATCTAAGGTAAAAAACTATTGTGAAGTAAAAAAGATCATTAAATATTAAGAGCATCAATAATTTGTCAAGATGATATAAGACTTGTGAATTTGTATATACCAATTAATAGAGCTTCAAAATATAAAAAGCAAAAATCAATTGAAATGGAAGAATAAATTGATAATGTCACAATTATACATGATATCCCAAAAGTCATCCGTGAATAATCATAAAAGTCATCCCATTTTGTCATAGATAGGAAAAATGAGAAATTGCAGTTAATTATACCTTTATTTACAAAATGTAAGTATTCATTATAAAATTTTACATAGTAATAAAATACTCTGTAATATTGTATATTGAATATTACTCTGTAATATTTTATATTAACATTTTATAAATAAAGGTACATTTAGCCACAATTTCCCACTTTCCCTATGTGTGGTGACTTTATGGGCAACTTTGGAGACACCCTGTAATGAGAGTGTATAATACCCTTTCTCAGTAATTGATAACTCAAGGACAAAATATTACTTTTTATTGCATCATATTCTGCATCTAAAACTTCATCCACCAATTGAAGATGGACGAAGGGCAGGGTGGCCCATGCCTATAATCTTAGCATTCTAGGAGGCCAAGGGGGGCTAGAGCCCAAGAGTTCAAGACCAGCATGAGCAAGAGCAAGATCCTGTCTCTACTAACATAGAAAAACTAGCCGGGCATTGTGGTGGCACCGTAGTCCCAGCTACTTGGAAGACTGAGGCAAGAAGATCTCTTGAGCCCAGGAGTATGATCTTGCTGTGAGGTGTGATACCATAGTACTCTACTTTCAAAGAGAAAAGAATGCATACTTTTCTCAGGCCTATGTTGAAAATTTACAAAAGTTGACTATTTAAAAACAAAGAAAATCTTAAAGTCTACAGCCACACCAGCCTGAACATGCCGTAAATCATCTGATCTTAGAACCTACGCAGTGTCTGGCCTGGTTTAGTAATTGGATGCAAAAAAATCTCAACAAATGCTAAATAATCCCCATCATTCAGACCACAATCCTGAATAAATTCAGTAAGATTAGAAGTCAAACACACACACAAAAAATGCTACATGTTTGGAAATAAAATGTATGTACACGTATAATTTGTGGATTATAATAATTGCAATGGTAGCTTCAAAGTATTTACAATGGAACAATAAAAATTTGGCATATCAAAACTTGTAGGATATACCTAAAGCAATATTTCAGAGAAATTTTTACTTTTAACCGTACATACTTTTTAAAGAAAAAGAGTGAAAATTAATGACTTGACTACTGAAATGAAGGAATTAAGAAAGAACTAAGAATAATTACAAAATATAAAAAATAAAACATAAAAGCAACAGCATAAAGAAATGTTTAAAAACAACAATAAAAATAAAGAGAATCAGTAAAAATAAAAGCTCATTTGAAAACAAAAATATAATTAGAAAAACCTCTAACCAAAATGACAAAAATTTTAAAAAGACAAAAGACAAATTAACAAATACTGTTAAAAGTAGGAAGAAGAATGTAGTTACAGAAACCGTAAAGACTTTTTTTTTAATCAGAAAAGAATACTATGGCCAAACTCATGCTGTTAACATTTCATAGCTAAGATAAAAAGGACAATGTCTTAAAAATATATAATTTATCTGATCTGTACCATTAAATAAATAAGTAACTTGAATAGATATATGACCCTCAGAGCATAGATATTGAACCTCTAATTAAAATCTACACACCTCACTTCCAGGAGTTCAAGACCAGCATGAGCAAGAACAAGATCCTGTCTCTACTAAAATAGAAAAACTAGCCGGGAATTGTGGTGTTACCTGTAGTCCCAGCTACTTGGAAGACTGAGGCAAGAAGATCTCTTGAGCCCAGGAGGGAGTATGATCTTGCTGTGAGGTGTGATACCACAGCACTCTACTTTTCAAAAAGAAAAGAATGCATACTTTTCTTTTATTTTACAAATAAAATAAAACTATGTTAAATTTTTTTAAGCCTTTCATACAAGAACAATGATTTCTAGAATCATAGACTGTTAGAACTGGATGAATTTTAGCATCTGGTTCAATCCTTTCCTGCAAATAAGGAAACTGAAGTTCAAGGAGATGAAATAACAGCCACTACCACAGCCACTCACATTAACCAAGTCAGGTTACTGCATTATATATATATTATATATAAGTGTACTTTGCATATATTATCTCGTTTAAGATCAATAACCCTGGAAAATAAGTACTAAGTGTATGAGCAAATACACTTTGTGTATACTTTGTGTACACTTTGTGTATACTTTGTTTATACTTTGTGTATGAGCAAATTGCAGCTTATAATATCTCAATACCTTGCTCAAGGTTGCTTGGCTAATAGAAGGCTGTAAGACTGAAATTCAAGCTCATCTCCCCTAACTTTGCTCCTAGCCAGGGCATCACGGGGTACGTGTAGCAAAGGCCCGGAAGACACTTAGTTCCCTCTTGCTCTTACCTGTTCTCTCTGCCCACCCCCGCCCCAGTCAAGAATGCCTTTCCTCTACCATGTATTTCTCCAGGGAGAGTTGTTGGGAAATTTTAGGGATTAACATTTTTTAAGTAAGTTTTCGCACACAAATTCTATGTAAAACAAACTATTGGGGTGGCAAAAAGAAATTTCGCCTTTGCAAAGCAGTGCAAAAGACAAAACAAAGCTGGTGAAGGATATGTCACTGCTATCAAATTCTTCCCTGCAGATAATATAGACATACACAGTAAGATTATTCAGCTCCCAATCAGCTGAATAATGGTCTCTTGTACTAAGCAAAATAATGCTCATCCCCCAAAGATGTCTACATCCTGATCCCCAGAACTTGCAAATATATTTCATCATAGGGCAAGGGAAAATTGAAGTTGCAAATCAAATTAATGTTACTAATCAGTTGACTTTAAAATAAGATTACCTTGAATTATTTGGGTGAGCCCAATGTAATCTCGAGGATCCTTATGAATAGAAAGGAGATAGCAGCGTGAGATAGATTTGGCTCAACACTGTTGGATTCAAAGGTGGGAGAATGGAGCCATAAGCCAGGGAACATGGAAAGCCTCCAGAAACGGGAAAGGGCCCGGAAGCAAATTCTCCCCTAGAGCTTCAAGGGAGCGCAGCCCCACCAATGCCATGACTGTAACCCGGTGGAATTCATGATGGACTTCTGACCTCCAGAACTGTAAAATAGCAAATTGGGTTGTACTAGAACAACTAAGTTTACGGTAATTTGTTAAAGGAGCAACAAAAATCTAATACACCTTCACATAAAACAATACAAAGTGCCTTGATTTAGGGGTGGCCCAGCTCTGCCCTGAAGATGCCATGCACTGATAGCAGGGAAGCAGCAGCCTCAGGTTCAGAAATCTGGCTCTTCTAATTGCTCAAATGCAAACATCCCAAAGGACCAGCTAGAGCACCCTCTGAGCAGTGCTAACCGACAGTCCCATGCCTCTTAATGATAGGAATACATTCCAAGAAATCCATTGTTAGGTAATTTTGTCCTTGTGTGAACACGGTAGAATGCACTTACACAAACCAGGGAGGGGCAGCCTACCGCACATCTAGGCCACATGGTCTAGTCTATTGCTTCTAGGTTTGTTCCTAGGCTGCAAACCTGTACAGCATGTTACTGTACTTAAAACCATAGTCAATTGGAATATTATACAATGGTAAGTATTTGTGTATCTAAACATAGAAAAGATATGGTAAAAATGTGGTATGTAAGATAAAAAATGGTACACCAGTATAGGGCACTTACCATAAATGGAGCTTGGAGAACTGGACGTTGCTCTAGGTGAGTCATGGGTGAAGGTGTACACTACACAAAGCTTATAGAACAATATTTTTTTCTTCAATAATAAATTAATCTTAGCTTATTTTTTTACTTTATAAATTTTTTAGTTTCTTTAACTCTTTTGACACATTTGCATTAATATTTTGCTTAAAACACATTATACCACTGTACAAAAATATTTTTCTTTATCCTTATTCTATAAGCTTTTTCTAGTTAAAAAAAAAATTTTTTTTTTGAGACAGAGCCTCAAGCTGTCACCCTGGATAGGGTGCCGTGGCATCACAGCTCAAAGTAACCTCCAATTCCTGGGCTCAAGCGAGTGTCCTGCCTCCGCCTCCCAAGTAGCTGGGACTACAGGCACCCGCCACAACGCCCGGCCATTTTTTGGTTGCAGCCATCATTGTTGTTTGGCGGGCCTGGGTGGATTTGAACCCGCCAGCTCAGGTGTACGTGGCTGGTGCCTTAGCCCGTTGAGCCACAGGCGCCGAGCCTGTTTTTTAAATTTTTTATTTCTTATTTTTTCTCTTTAAACTGTTTGCTAAGCCTAAGAGACAAACACACACATTCGTCTAGGCCTTCCCATGGTCAAGATCATCAACATCACCGTCTTCTACCCCCACATCTTGTTATACCTCAAGGGCAGTTTGACACCCATGGAGCTGTCCTCTCCTACGATAACAATGCTTCCTCTGGACACCTCCTGAAGGACCAGCCTGAAGCTGCTTTATAGTTAACTATTTTTATAAGGAGAAGAAGTACACCCTAAAATAATGATGAAAAGTACACACATAGTACATTAAACACACAAACCAGCAACATAGGCATGTATCATCCTTATCAAGTATTACATACTGTACATAATTGCATGTGCTGTACTTTTACATGATTGGCAACATCACATGTTTGTTCACACCAAGATCACAACAAACACGTGAGTAACGTGGTGCACTATGGCATGACGACAGCTAGAAGGCACTGGGTAATAAACGTTTCCCATCTTGATCTTACAGGGCCATTAATGTACAAGGTCAGACAATTAAGTTCTCCAACTCATCCTAGAAAAAGCACTACTCCCTTCAGAGCATTTGGAACGCTTCTTCTGAAATTACCATCAGAGCTGTCATTGTACAATGTTTGACAATTACGTTTGTGAACTCATTCAAGAAAGAGTGATTTGAGGGTAGACTAGGCACTGGCATCAGTGCATGGCCTCCCCCTGGGAGACTCTGATGGCCACAGCAGTGATATTCAGCAGGGAGCTAGGTAGTACCATTTCTAGGGTGAGTCAAATTGAATTGTCAGATCCTCAGATATTTTACATTTAGGGAAGGCTACAGGAAGGAATCTCAAATTGGTGGTCTGTCATGTGTCATTCCAGTGTGTGAGTATATGCTTTTAAAACCATAGTCTGCATAAAGATAATGTAAATGAACAAATGAAATATTTTATGCAAATTACTAAACAAGAGTATGTAATCAATGAAAGTTAGCTTTTTTTTAAATCAGTACCTACTATTTCTTGAGTTCCTGTGGTGTTCACATACATTCTCTTATGACAATCTCAAAAGGTCGATATGTTTGTCCTACAGATGGAAAATGAAAGCTTAGCAAGATAAAGATTTTCCAAGGCTATCCAGGTCATCAGTTTTGGAATTAATGTATAATTTTTAAAGTTATTCTATTAAAAGGTAAAACTAATTTATTGTATAACTTTCAGCTTGTTTCATTCAAGAACTACCCGTCACCAACATTCCAGATTTCAATGAATTCAGACATGAAGTGATATATTACATGAATCATCAAACGGGGATCACAGAAGTCAAAATGCAAGGGGTCAGATCTCATTGTGAGATCTGGGGCAATCTCTGCATCCCAGTTTTCTTGTCTGGAAAAATAAACAAGGGAATTAAAACCTCACCATGGTCTCTTGCAGCTCTTACATTCATGGCTGTATGAGAAGTACCTTACTCGAGGTACTAAATTTCGGAACTGCTAGTAATTTACTTTTTAGAGAGATGCAGTATCTTCCTCTCCACTCCTTCTTGACTCTCTGGTCTTGATTCTCGAGAGAGCAGACTTTCCTATTTGCCTTCCCCCATTGATTTTGCATTTTACTCCCCTATATCATATCCCTTCTCTCTCGGTCCCTTGGCTAGGATTCCTACATTCTCTGTTTGGGAGAAAAAATAATTGAGAAGAAATGAAAAAGCGGTACTTCATGGGTGTCAATGACTTCTTTTGCTAGGAATAAAAGTAGTGACTATTTTGCAAGATGATGAAAAATTTCCAAAAACCAAATTGAATAAAAAGAGACTGAGCTTTGCACATTTTAAAGATTTTGTTCTCTGTTTCGTACTTCAGTAACTGCGAAATATTAACTGAAGCACACACACAGATACAAACACAGTGTGAGTAGATCATGATTCAAAGTTCCTCTAACTCAATCCTAGCACTTCCCAAGAAGAGTGTAGTAAAGATGTGAACCACTAACTCTCTGAGTTCTTTCACCATCCTTTATTAATGTCTATCATCAATATATAATAAAAATAGATTTCTTTCCTTCATCAGTAAAAATTCCCCAGGTTATATAGCCCTAAAGCAAGAAATCAAAATGATCAGAGAAATAAAATGTTGTGTGTTATACCAGAATCATCCAGCACCGCCCAAGAGGGTTTCTAGTACCATCCGCTACCAATTTCACACCACATGGGAGTCGGGAATGATATGAAATATTAATATAAAAATATGTATCTGTAGATCAGTCCTATTTTATATTGCGGGTTGCAATTTTAATTAAACTTGGCATATTTCTGCAGCTATGATTTAAAAGATTAACTAAGTTGGACAAGGTCTCAGATCTTTAACTACACCCAACTTGTTCGTGATTTTTGGCACTCTGCATTTTAGGTGTGTTATGAAGATGACAATGTGCCAGTCATCCAAGCTGTCAAACGCCTGCTAAAATCTGTTCAGAGCCAAACTCATTTGCACTTGGATGAACACCTCCCAAGAAGCCATCACTTAAATACCTACAGTTTCAGGTGCCACTCACAGCTAGTAAAATAAATTTTACAACAAATCCAGATGATTTTTCCCCCCAAAATGTTGAAATAATTCCAAAGACCAAACAAAGGGTAAAAAATGATAGAAGTCATTTTTTTCTGTAATTATAGCATATGAAACATTCACAGAATAAAGCATTGGGTTTGGACACGTATGCAATTACATGACTAAAAAGAGTCTCCTGAAACTAGTCAATTAACATTATTTTGAAACACAATTTAAAAATATGTCCTCCATTTGGTGAGAAGGGCACTTTCACAGACTGCCAGTGGGAGTTTTAATGTATAGAAATTTCTGTGAAATAATTCAGGGGTATATATCAAAATGTTTTAATGTTTGCATACTTTGATACCCTGATCCTGGATATACAGCCTACCCAGGTATAGACAGGGGAGGAGAAGGGGGAAAGAGCCTTTAGGCAAAACGCGAAATGACAAGAAGTCAAAAGATGTTTTCCTGACCTGCTAATGAGGAAGGTCTCTGGCACTGAGCTCCGCGCCCACAAGCTGGGCTCTTCCAAGCAATCTGGAGGGTGATGCGGACGAGTCTCTCATCTTGCTAAGGAGCACTGATGACTGTATCTGAATGGCTGGGGGTTGAGAACTTTCCCTGTGCTTGTTTTTCATGCAACAATCTCCATTAAGGATTTGTGGGACTATTTTTATTGTGGGTATTTTTTATGGGAATATGATAAGCTATGGTGGCATTTTAAAAATCGTATCCATGATTTTGTTCAGGGACAGGAAGGGTCTAAACTAGTTTTCCAGCAGTACACACACACACATGCACACACTCACGCGTGCATATGCACACACACCTCAGCATACATTATCTTGGGCAGAAAATGAAGGACCTTACAAAAAACCTTTTTTTTTTTGAAGGATGAAGGTAATATCTGTTTCTTAACATTGATATCCATCAGCATATGCTAAAGTGTGCTGAGAGAACGACCAACAGAAAATATCAGTGGCTTAAAACAGCAGTTTATTGCACATTTATATTATTTCTCAGCAAGCACAGAGGCAAGGAAAACATAATGAGCCACTCACTGGCTCTTCAAGCTTTTGAATGGCCCTTTCATATTTCATAGGCCAAGAAAAGTCACTTAGCTATTCCTGAATTCAGAGGGGTAAAGTGCTTCTTTCTCCTACAGGCCTTGAGTATTTGTAAATAATTAGATAGACTACCATTTTTAGTACTTTGAAATTTTTCTTGCACTGCTTAGCTGTTCTATGATATTCTTTACTTTAAAAATGTCATGGGTGTGATAAAGTGTGCCAAGAAATACAATTGAACATTCGAAATAAGACAGGTTGATGAATAGCTTAACAATGATGATTATAAAAGTGGCAACAAAACATCCCAAAGACAATGCCATATCACTTTATTTATTTTATTTTAAAGACAGGGTCTCACTATGTTGCCCAGGCTGGTCTCAAACTCCTGGGATCAAGTGGAGCCTTCCAAAATGCTGGGATTATAGACATGAGTCACCGCACCCAGCCTCATTTTATGATTATAAACAATTCAGTCAGAGTTTTTAGCTACAAGCAGCAGAAACTGACTCTGTATATTTAAGCATTTTATTAAAAGAAGTTTATTGAAATGATATTTGGGTGAAAGTAAGTGGATCGTATGGTATGTAAACTGTATCTCAATAAAGTGTTAAAAGAAAAAAAAATGAATCAACAAATCATGGCCTAACATGGCCATGCCTACTAAAGGTTGACAGTGCCTCCAAAGCAAACATGTTAGACCAAGGGAGGTGTGGACTTCGGGTAAAGGGCACAACTAGGCCAGACAAGGCTATTGGTGAAGGTGGCGATATAGACCCAGAGTGACAGATAAGGTGGATGGTTCAAAGATTTTACACTAAAGTTACAAGGAGTAGGCATGAAAAGTTAGAGATTGTTTCCACCTTCCCCCATGACACATTTGGGGGGGAAATATGACTTTTTGTGAGTCACAGAGCTCAGCTGAAGGCCAAGAGGAGAGCTTATTTCCTGTGGAGAAGGGACTTCTGTGGGCAGAATGGACAGTGTGAGGAGGGGGCAGTGACAAAAGGATGGGTGGTGAGAACACGCAGAGTGCAGGGAGAAAGCACTAGAAAGAACAGATGGCCACAAGCTGGCGTTCGGAGCACAGCTAAGCTTGCTTGAAGAAGATTTAAGGCAATTAGCTGGCCCCAGTGTCCAACTGGAACCACGGGACAAAGTAAGGCTTCTGGTCCTACATAGGCCAAGGTCACAGGTGCTAAACCCAGCACAGGGCTACTCCAAGACCGATGTAGGTCAGCTGATATTTTCTTAGTTTATCTCACAAATAAAGGCTCTAAGCAGCTGGAGAAAACAGGAAAATCCCTCAGCTAATGGCTGCTAAACTGTCCCTTGATATTTCACTTTTTCTTTTTGGAGACAGAGTTTTACTGTGTCACCCTCGGTAACGTGTGGTTGAGTCGCAGCTCCACGGCAACCTCTTGGCTCAAGCACTCTCTTGCCTCAGCCTCCCAAGTAGCTGGTGTACTGGGAGGTACACCACAATGCCCAGCTATTTTTTTCTTTTTTTTTTTTAAGAGCCGAGTTCTTGCTCAGGCTGGTCTCAAACTCTTGAGCTCCAGCAATCCACCCATCTCGGCCTCCTGAAGTGCTAGGTTAACGGTGTGAGCCATCATGCCCCGACATTTCACTTTTTTTTTTTTTTTTTTGCCCTTTTACTTTAGCTCAATTGTATGCATGCTTCATCTCTATAAGCATTTTAAAAGTTTCAGAGATAAAAGACAGTAGGAGAGAATTGGGCCAAAAGAAAAAGTTAATTAAAAAAAAAAAAGAATTTCAAGGTTAGGGAACATGGTAGAGGAGAGGACAGAAATAAAAGTGAGAAACAAAAGTATAAAAAGTGATAGATTCTTGAGGAAATGTGTTAAAAAAGGGGAGGTAGAAAATTTTTGACATTGTGACATCCTAAAAACAGTTGCAGAAACTTCAAGAGAGGGAACAGTGTGATTCTTACTAAGGATATAACTGAAAACTGCTACCTACATGAGCTGCTTTGTTTTTTCCTCTCTTTTTTGATCCATGGAGAATTAAAGATATTCTTTATCAATTGTGGATTATTTTTTTTTTTTTCTTTAGGAAGTAGTTTTTTGACTCTGATGTCTTTTGAACAAAACCTCCTCCTCCCAATTGCATTTGCTGGTAAACTGCAGTTAGATATGTTCTCAGGACCCTGATGCCACAACTATCAATACCAACATACCTCTTTCCTTACCACTCCTCACTGATTGCTCCTGCTTTCCCAGAGGAGACTCTTGGCAATACGGGGGACTCCGTTGGTGTTTTAACTCTGACTGCTAAGTTAGTTGATAGACATTCTAGCATATGATTCCAGTAACGTAAAGTTAAGGAAGTAGCCTCCAAATGATGATACATTCTAAATAACAAAAACAAGACATTCTTTCCAGTTGATTAAAGTACTAGAATTGAATTTTTTTAAGTTCTGGTTCAATTTTCCATGATTATGTAATTTTTAGCAAGCCATAAAACAGAGACAGGAATTTTTGAACTATACAAAGAAGAAAATTTATAGAGAAGAAATCAAAATGTTTGTATGAAAATAAAACTAAACTCCACTAGTAAAAAGAAAAATGTGCAAATAAAATTCTTTTCTTCTCCTAAACTAGCAAAAAGTGAATTAAAAAAATGTCCAATGCTTGCTAAGATGGAGCAAAATGGATAATCACACACCTCCTGTTGGAAGGCAGGTTATTCTAATCCTTTTGGAAGGCAATTTTGTAATATGTCAAGTGTAAATATAAAATGTTTATCAATATCAAATAAAAATATTTACTAATATAAAATATGCACATATAGCTTTAACTCAATAGTTACACGTTGGGAAATATATCACTCATGCATAAGATGTTCTGCACAAGATTATAAGAGTGGAGATTTGGAGGTTTAGGAGGGGGGACCTAAATATAGTACAACATCCATAGTTGACCTCCCTACACTGACCACCTCCTTCAGTTGACCTAATATCCACAGACTGGAAATACACCAGTGTACGTATCAGCACAGTAGGCCTATTTCCTTACAGTGACCACCTCTTGTTAACCAGTTTGTTACAGTCCCTTGCGTGGTCAACTTACAAAGGTTCTACTGTGTTTCTAAAGAGGGAAATGTGTAACTTCATTATAATAAGCCACTATGTGATACATTGCTACCATTAAAAAGAAGGCTGCTAAGGCTGTTTAATATTATACAAGAGTTTATGCAATGTAAAAAACATTGTAGAATTTTAATATATCGATAACAAGTACACATTCACAAATATGGTTTGTGTCCACATGGGTGTATATAGTGAGTATATATACACAAATGCACACACATACCCCTTAGAATCCTTTTGGCTAGAATGAATAGAAAATCCTAAAAAAACTATCTTTTAGTTAAATAGCGAAAAAACAGTATAAGTCAAGATCCTATCAAGAAAAAAATGACAGACTTAATAAAGCTGAATCTGACGAGGGTTTATTTAGAAAAGTACCAGTTGTGCAGATGTGAATAGGAAGTAAAGGAATCACAGGACTGGGGATGAAATTGCTACCACTCCCAACCCCTAACTAAAGAAGGAGAAGGGGATACAGAAAACAAAATCATACACACCTGACCAACAGAAGTGATTTAGGGGCCTTGGTAAACACGTGTGCCAGCTGAGACCTGCCTGTAAAGAACCTATGGAAACTCGGTCAGCATCTAGTGGGATGTGAGGAGCAAACAGAAAAAGCAGAACAGACAAAAAATCCATTGTGCGTTCCATGCACGACAAAAGCTGATGAGATAATAGCGCTTCTGTGGGTCAGTCCTCCACATCACAGTAACAAAGGCACCACATAGCTTGTGGGAAGAAATGGCTCCATGAACATTCAAAACCACGCATCACAAATCTTTGCGAGGGCTTTGCTCTATTTTTACCAGACCAAAAATAGTAGCATTAAAAACTGAGACAGATGTGTTATTTCTGGGAGGTCTCAGAATAACTTTTGATCTGCTGCTTTAAACCTACAAGGAAGAAACAGTGTGATATAACCACTGTCAGGATGCAATAAGCTTCACTTTGACATCATTGGAAGCAAAATTGGTAAAATAAGAACAAAAGGCAACAGTGACAGAGTGATCCCTTTCAAAGTAAACTACATTATATCCATACCAATAATTATGAGGGTATTGGTTACCAACACATATAGTTGTAGAAATGTGGTGCTAAAAATTACATGCACAATCTTCTGATTGTGATCATTATACTATAGTTACCTAAAAATATAGCCTTGTTTTTACAAATACACACTGGAATATTTAGGACTGAAGGAGCATTATGTCTACAGTTTCCTCCCAAGTGGTTTGGGAGAAATAGCAACATTTGGATATATATATGTCCGTACAGATGGGAAGAAAGACCAGGCAAGCAAGATACAGTCATTTAATACGGAATCTGAGTGATGGCAGGTGGGAATTCTTTGCACTATTTTCACTTTCCTGCAATCTACAACTATCTCAAAGTGAAATGTTAACATATAAAATAAGACAAAACTTCTTAGGGATTGTGTACCTCTTCTTAGTCAAAAATAAAATAATGAGAACTACACAAAGTTATTGAAGATGGCAGTGTTGGGATGAGAATACATTAATGGAAATTTGTTTATCATCAAGTAGTTATTGAATACCTGCTGTGAGAATATTCTGCCCCAATCCCAAAATAGATAATTGTTCAGTCCAATGAAAACTCCACGTCACTTTATATTGTTAAAGATACATTCGGTAAGTCATAGGGCAGGCTTTGATCTAGAGCCCACACCAATGGACGGAAACACTGTAGACAGTGAAGGAAAAGTAAAACTAACTAGAATGATAATACCATACTCATAAATAGACTCAGACACATCTGTCTTCAACATACACAAATGGAAGATTAATAGCAAACTAAATGATGATACATTTGTTACTGAGAGCCAAGTTGTATTTAGTTGTTTTATAGTCTCATAAAACTTGACAATCAGGCAGGAAAAATAATACATTTACTTGTGAAATGCAATGAAGTAATTCCTTTGTGATCCAGAAATAATTTTATTTCTGAAAAATGTGTAAAACTGCAGCTTCTCAATCAGGTACTCCACAGTAATTTAACAGATATTGAGAGACACTGTTATAGGTACTGGGGACATATGGTGGAGAACAAAAACAATAGCAAAAAGTCCCTGTCTTCTTTGTGTTTACATTGTAGTAAAGGTTAAGCAAATATAAGCAAGGTAAAAAAGTAAAAAATACAGTGTTAGTGATATTTTCTAAGGAAAAAGATAAAAAAGGCTGGACAAGGTGGCTCTCGATTAGGAGGTGATTAATCAGATGGATTGTGGGTTTGAGACCAGCCTGAGCCAGAGCGAGACCCTGTCTCTACAAATAGCTGGGCATTGTGACAGGCGCCTGTAGTCTCAGCTACTTGGGAGGCTGAGACAAGAGGATCGCTTGAGTCTAAGAGTTTGAGGTTGCTGTGAGCTGTGACGCCACAGCACTCTGTCGAGGGTGACAAAGTGAAACTCTGTCTCAAAAATAAATAAATAAAATATTAAAAAGAGTGATAAGAAATGTTCAGGAGGGGATGAAACTTCACATAAGGTAGCCAAGGAAATAACCATGGAGAAAGTGATTCATGAGAGTGAAAGTGATTCATGATTCAAGTGAATCATGGAGAATTTTGAATGAAGCCCTAAAGGAAATGAAGGAATAAGCCATGTCACTTTCTGGAGGAAGAACAATCCAGAGCAGGAACAGCAAGTGCAAAGGCCCTGAGGCAGAAGCATGCCTGGTGAGTCATTGGCCTCTTTGGCCAGAACAGAGAAATGAGGGAGAACAACAGAAGATGAGGTC
The DNA here is from genome assembly GCA_963573935.1 of Arctocebus calabarensis. Classification (NCBI taxonomy): domain Eukaryota; kingdom Metazoa; phylum Chordata; class Mammalia; order Primates; family Lorisidae; genus Arctocebus; species Arctocebus calabarensis. The sequence continues at coordinate 38,666 of CAUYON010040698.1, forward strand.
AGAAAAGTGCCTAGCACTTAGATGGCACAGGTATCATCTGAGTGAGGGTGATGACTTCCACTCTGAGATGGGAAGCCACCAGTGGAAGCAGGACATGACACATGCAGGACATATGTTTTTCAGGATTGTTTTGACTTCTGTGTTGAGAATAAGCTTCAGGAGAACAAGGCTAGAAGCATAAAAACAGTTAAGATGACCATCGGAATAATCCAGGCAAGAGATGATGGTAGTTGAATATTTTTATATCTGTGCAGTCTCTGGTTTGAACGAACTACAGAATTATACGTATGACTGTGGAAAGTGAAATTGTTCAATTACATCTCAATAGTCAATTAGTCAATCAGAAAAATTACAATTATTCCACAATCTTTACATTTTTCTCAAAATATTAAAAACTCTTATTGTTGGTTTCAAATGTATAGGAAAACGAAAACATAATACTAAAACTATTATTTACTCGGAACACTGTAGTTTAAAATATTTTTTTAAAGTAACACATCAGAAAACCAGTGTTTCCTTTTTTTTTTTTAGATAGAGTCTCATTATGTGACCCTCAGTAGAGTGCTGTGGCATCACAGCTCACAGAAACTTCAAATTCTTGGGCTTAAGTGATTCTCTTGCCTCAGATTCCCAAGTAACTGGAACTGCAGGTGCCCACCACAATGCCCAGATGTTTATTGTTGTAAAAAATAGCTTGATACTGCCAGACCCAGTGTATGTGGCCAGTGCCATAACCACTGAGCTACGGGCACTGAGCCCAATGTTTTATTTCTTTGTAAAAAAACTTATCAAGATTAGTTTGAACAGTGCTTGTCTTTTTTTTAAACTGCAATATAGCTTACAATAATGGACACGTATGAATTTCCTATGCCTTGATGAATTATTCTACATATTCTACTTCTTCCTAAATTTGAATCAGCTTCCAAAATTAATGTTTGCATTTTTAATGTCATGAAATATTTCTGACCATTTCCTTAGTGTGAAGTTATTTGTGTCACTTCTGGTCGAGCATCTTTATCCTTTTTGTCACAGCAACTTTCTTTACTTTGGTAGGCACGTCCATCTGAATGAAGTCTTTGTAGTGACAAATCTAGAGTCTTCTGAAGTACGGTAGTGCCAACATTCCCATGCACAGATATTTCTTCTGTAACTCCCTTTATATTTCATTTGGATTTCACTTCAATATTATCACTTCTTGCTTGCTTCTTTGTTGCACTTTCATCTTTATGAGTCAATTCCTTCTTTCAGTTATCCACTTTTGTAAAATGTCATGTGGGTTTATCACTAAGAAGCAAGGAAGTGACACAAGTACACATTTTGCTGTCTGGGCATAAACTGAATACCAGATGTGCAGTGACCTCTCAGGGACAGTCACGTCGTTGATGATGATGAGCATCTGTTATCTGTGTAGGGATCTGCGAACTAAAGAGCTGGTTGTGAAGTTTGAACTTTATGTAAATGCTCAGTTAGCGTCTCCTGCTAACTAAAATTGGAACTAGGTGGTGGGTGAGCCGGCATTATTTAACTAAACCATGGAAACTGAAATCTGAGCCTATCAGAACCACTGAATGAAGACTGCCTATATTTTGAAGTCAAAGGTGAGTATTTTTTGGAAGATAGATCTGGAGTGGGGAAGAAAAGTTTCTCTTCATAGCATGTCGCAGGTTCAATTTCACATTTGTAGTGATATGGATCGTCCAATACTGACTGGCCCACTTGACAGAAATCTCCATAAAGGCAAGGATCATACTTACCCCTTTGTTCACCATGATAGAGTTGATGCTGCACTTTCCTAAGCAGTGTCTCTTTAAGTCTCACAACAGCCCCAAGCAGCAGGTGTTACTAATCTCACTTTGCAAATGAGTAAACTCAGAGAAGTAATTTATGCTCATTTCACACAATTAGTAAGTGACACATCGTTACTCAAAACCTTATGCTCTTTAGTCAAGTTCAGTACTCTTTTCCCCTCAGCACCTACTCTTCTCTAATAGAAATAGAGCACAATCCTATATAGCCTTACTTGGGAAACCATTGCACCATACTTTATGTGCCATAATGATTTACCATATGAATGATGTAGACCGTAAGTGAGAACAGATAAAACAAACATGGTATGTTTGAATCTCTTGCCTGTAGCCTAAAGAATTCAATTAATTGTATGTATAACATTGAAACTTCAAAGAACTGATTAAAAAATACTTGAGGATATTCTGTATAATCTGAAACTGAAGATAAAACTACAAAATACAGGCTCAGCGCCCGTAGCTCTGTGGTTAGGGTGCTGGCCACAGATACTGGGCTGGCAGGTTCGAGCCCAGCCCCAGCCTGCTAAACAACAATGACAACCACAACAAAAAAATAGCCAGGCATTGTGGTGGGTGCCTGTAGTCCCAGATACTTGGGAGGCTGAGGTAAGAGAATCGCTTAAGCCTAAGAGTTTTAGGTTGCTATGAGCTGTGACCCTACAGCACTCTTCTGAGGGCAACATAGTGAGACTCTGTCTTAAAAAAAAAATACATAATATAACGCAAATATCCATCCCCTTACAGCCATTTTATAATAAATAATCAATCAAAATTTAAACTTTACATAAAAAGAAACAAATTGGTAACACCCCTGACTGAAGACAAAAGAAAATGCTTTCTACTTGTGGGGAAATTTCCCTTATTTATATCAACAATAGGAATTAAATGCATTTCTGAATTGTTTAAACTCTACTTTGTGAATTGTAATCAAGAAAATTATCAAAAGCAGAGGGTTCTTTTAAATTTTCCACCAAGGAAAAATGTGTACCATCATTATGCTCATAAATGCACGTACTATTTAAAATCAAATAAGTATGACTATTGTTATTTTAAGAAAGAAATAAGGGGATTTGATAGGCATATCCTGTGGGATACAAGTGAATTCTCAGAGAAGGAGCACATATTTTGGGCAGAAAGAATCTGAAGAAAGCTTGTGAATGAGCAGACTCGTGATTCTAGGCTTTCTGTAGTTTTGTTCTGGATGTTGCCCGACACCTGCTCACCCGTTACCATATCCATCCCCCCCAGTCCATCCTAACCTCCCTGGCCCTCAGACGTAAACTTTCTCAACCTCATATATTCCCCCAGGAGCTGGGGCTATGCTTGAAGGTAAGACTCTCCATTTAAAACATCACTTATCCTAAAACTAGAAGGGTAATTGTTTCATAAAAAAATGAACTTGCAGTCAAAATATCTATGTCAGTTATGTAGCTAAAGATGGCAGATTGAACATATGCCCATAATTTTGGTCCCTTCAACTAAAAATGGCAATAGTTTTTTTCCCCCTCTCTTAAAGACATAAATTCCACAATATGAATAGAATAGGAGAGGATGTAACTTCGCCAATATTTGGGGAAAGATAGGGCATCTGGTAAATGAGAGAAACTTGAATGTGTTCATAGAATCCTCCAAAGGGTCAGGTACCAGAAGGACCAAGTACTCCCAGAAATGGGGTGTTAACATAGGAAAATGGGCGGAGAGCAGTTTAAGAAATGGAGATCAGATCTCTGCCTGTAACTCTGTGAAGAGGGGCAAATTCTCTCTTACCACCAGGTAAAACACTGGTGGTTTATTTTGTGGAACTTTGTCTTAGACTGATATTTTTAAACATAAGTGGGATACCAAGATTTCCAAACAGCTAAGGAAAGCTTATAACATCAACACCTGAAACCAAGAAAACAGACAAAAAGCACTCAGGGGAAACAAAGGCTTAGTAGAAAAAAAGAAAGCTTAAAAAAACACAATAATCCTAGAGAGAAAAGAGCATTAGTAAGATATTTTAAATAGGAACATCCAAAGAAGCAAAGAAAGGTCACGGAATTGAAAATATAAGGGCATAAATTAAAAAAAAATTCAATGTATTTCAGGGAAATAAAATTTAGGAAATCTCTCAGAAAGCAGAGGGGAAAAGCAGAAAATAGGAAGAAAAAATAAGAAAACTTACGTGTTTGGTTTAGAGTCTTTGTTATTTTCATTAAGAAATAAATATACATGTTTTAAAATGTCAAATTGTACTAAAAGTCTTATAACAAAAATTTGTCAGTTCCCCCTCCACTGCTTTTACTGCCAGCTTAGTGATTTCACAAGCAATCACTTTGATTCTTTTAGCTATCTCCTTTGGCATTTACCTAATTTTATACGTTTCAAAGATATGCATAATTTTCTATGCGTAGATACATCACTGTTGGGCATTATCTGATTACTTTCTATTGTGAGAGTTGAGTATTTTCCTGTCTTATACTCTCATTGCCGCTGTTTTCCCTTCTCTGTGATTCCAGTGTAGTTGTATTCATTTTTTAAATTAAGTCAATAGTCAGTTATGTCTATGTAAATATCACTCACAGCTGAGCACTGTATTCCAATGACATTTCCTTTCTCATATTTTCACCGAAGTTAATTATTACCATCTTTTTTATTGAGGTACAATTTATATACCATAAAATGTACCCATCATAAGGGTACCATTCAGAGAATTTTGGTAAATTTATAGAGTTAGGCAACCATCATTACAATCTAGCTTTGGAACATTTCCATCACTCCAAAAAGCTCCCTTGCACCTGTTTGCAGTCAATCCTCACTTCCACTCCCAGCCTCAGGCAAACACTCATCTGTTTTCTGTCTCTATAAATTTGCCTCTTCTGAAAACTTCATATAAATGGAATCATGCAATATGTGGTCTTTTGTGTCTGGCTTCTTTCACTTAGCATAATATTTTGAGATTCATCATGTCGTAGTGTGTATCTGTAGTTCATTCCTTTTTATCAATGAATAGTATTTTATTTTATGGATATACAACACTTTGTTAATCCATTCACCAGTTGATAGATTTGTGCCTACTGTAAGCATTGCTGCTGGGAACACATGTGTACAAGTCATTGAGCAGACTTATGTTTTCATTTTCCTTCAGTTGATATCTAGGCATGGAGTTTCTGAGTTGTATGGTAAGTGCATGTTTAACTTTTTAGAAATGGCTAACCGTTTTCCAAAGTATCCATCTCTTGTTATATTCACAAAAGCTATTTATGAGAGTTCTAATTACTCAATATTCTCAATCAAGAAAAGAACATTTCTCTCTTTCTTGCTAGCTCATCTCTCTCTGTCTGTTGCTTTTAAGGGTCAACATAAGTAGGTTGCATCCACGCAGATAATCTAGGGCAACACCCTATTAAAGTCTATAACCCTAATGGTATCAGCAAAATTCCTTATGCCATGGCACATAATACATTCATAGATTTCATATAACAGATTCATAGACATTTGGGGAAGGAGAGTGAATTTAGCATAAAACACCATATTTAATTGGGTTATTTTTCTTTTTATTAATGAGTTGTAGAAGTGTGTCATATATTCTGCATACAATCCCTTTAGCACCTCTATCAGGGGCTCACACCCTTTTTTCTTAATGGATAGATAGTAAATATTCTCTGTTTTGGAGGTCATGAAGGATCTGCAAAACAAACCCAAAGAAATGTATCATATTGTCATTATAGAAACATGTGCATTACAAGGTTAACATAATATCCTACAACTGTCCATCCTAATAATACATCAGTGCAAATCTTGCCAAAAACAAAGTTCAATATGCAAAGACTAGAATTTTACCAAAGTTGAATTAGTCCTAACACACAACCCTGTCTAAAAGTATCCTCTAAATGCGCTTATCTCAAATCCAAACAAAATCCATGCAGACCAGGACAAGGCCAGGTACCCTGGAAATGACAGAGCTGGCTGTGTCTTGGAAAAGAGAAGGAAAGTAAGGGAATACAGCCAACTAATAATTTTGTCCACTCCAGAATTGTTGGCCTTCTAATGTTTTAAAGCTTAATCGGGATGAATTGATGCCCATTTTCTTTATCTTCAGGATGCAATTTGATCCTAACATCCCTCTGAGCAGTCAAGTTTCTAGTTCTTATCCAACATATCCACACCGATAATATTCCAAAAAAAAGTCTTAGTTTATGAACACCTTTGAAAATTCTAAAGGCTTCAAGGACACTTGAAATGGTAAAAAGTTTATTTGCTGAGCAAAAGTTCATTTGAACAGAAGAACATCCTGGCACCTAAGGTGCAGACAGAATACCTGAAATGACTAGCTAGATAGTCTTTATTTTTGCTTCTAGGGTGAAGATAGAAGCTGTACACACAGTCCTGAGCCTCACTGTGTTCTCCCACTGGACTACACTGGCATCAAGGGGCCATCTACATCCTATATGAAGATTGTCTTCTGTAATGAAAAGTATTTTATCAAAATTAAGGATTAACTGATCCCCTTTTCAAGAAGTTTTGTCAAAAATTGAAGGCAGAATATTAAGTTCTTAAGTGCACAAAAGTTCATTGTATTTCAGGAAAGTCATGAAAGGTTTTTTTTTTTGAAAGCTAGACAGAACTTTTATTGTTGATGGCAGAATGCCTGCTTGCTTATATTTACATTTGAAACAAAAAACAACCTCAGAACCACTTTAAAAGGAGCTATCTTTTGGGCTGGCTCACATGGAAGATAATTGGGTCCATATGAATGAGAGAAATCTTTCTCTTCAAGACAATGTCAAGGCATTGTTGCTCTGAAGTCTTAGCCGACCTGGAAACTCTACAGGGCCCATGACCCCCAAATACTCACCCAGCAACAAGATGGACAGTGAAGGAGCCAAAGGCTTCCTGTCTAAGTCAGCTTCCCCCTTCTTATTCAATGTACCATGCACCTCTCTTTTTTAAAATACTTTTCGTTATTGTAATTTTACATTATAATGGTCTTTTTTTTAAAAAATGGCTTTATTGTTGTACAGTTGATATATGAAAACTGCATAAATTTAATGTATATAATTTAATGAGTTTGGATATATGTTGCACCCACGAAATCATCACAACAATCAAGAGAATAGTAATATGTATCACTTACAAAATTTTCTGTTTCCTTTTTTTTTTTTTTTTGTAGAGACACTCACTTTATCACCCTTTGTAGAGTGCCGTGGCATCACACAGCTCACAGCAACCTCCAATTCCTGGGCTTAGATGATTCTCTTGCCTCAGCCTTCTGAGTAACTGGGACTACAGGCGCCCACCATAACACCCGGCTATTTTTTTGTTTTGCAGTTCGGCCAAGGCAGGGTTTGAACCTGCCACCTTCAGTATATGGGGCCAGCGCCCTACTCGCTGAGCCACAAGCACCGCCCTTCTTTGTTTCCTTTTTGTTTTGCTTTTGCTTTTGTGGTTAGAACACTTAGCATGAGATCTCCCCTTCACACTGATTTTGAAACACACCAGCAGCATTGTGGACTGCAGGCACGGTGCTGCTCAGCAGATCTCTGGAACTAGCTCGTCTTGTGCTAACTAAGGAGTCATGCCAACTGAGCAGCCCCTCATTTCCCTCTCCCCTGATGGCTGGTAACCACTGTTCCCATCTCTGCTTCTCTGAGTCTGACTCATTAGGTTCCTTGTATACAACCAGGCAGTATTTGTCCATCTGTGACTGACATACTTCCCATAAGGGTCTCCAGGTGCATCTATGTCATCACAAATATCAGAATGTTCTTCTTTTCTAAGGCTGACTAATATTCCATTGCATGTAGATGCCATGTTTTAGCCATCTGCCCTCTCTCTGTGGGATTCTAGGCTGTTTCTATGTCTTTGCTCTTCTAAATGATGCCACAGTGAACATGAGAGTGTAGATAATTTCAACGGATGAGCATGATTATAATTGTTTGGGGTATATACCCAAAAGTGTGATTGCTAGATGACATGATTGCTAGTTATGTTTTTAATTTTTTTTGCTGTTTTTGGCCAGGGCTGGGTTTGAACCCACCACCTCTGGCATATGGAGCCAGTGCCCTACTCCTTTGAGCCACAGGCACTGCCCCACGTTTTTAATTTTTTGAGATATCCCCATGATGTTTCTGCCTGATTGGAACCAATTTACATTCCCACCATCAGTATATCACGGTTCCTTTTCTCCACATCTTCACCAATATTTGTAATATTTTTTGTTTATATTTTTTATTTTTATATCGGCCATCCTAACTGATGTGATGTCATTGTGATCTTGATTTCTCTTTCCCTAACAATTAGTGATGTTGAGTATATTTTCATATTCCCACTGGTCATTTGTATGTCTTCAGCCATTCCATGGGTTGCTTTTCAGTCTATTAATTGTTTCCTTTGCTGTGTGGAAGCTTTTCAGTTTGATCTTGTCTATTTTCTTGTCCATTTTCTTTTTTGTTGCCTGTGCTTTTGGTGTCATATCCATGAAATCATTGCAAAAACCAATGCATTTGAATTTCTTTAATTGCCAACCATGGTACCACATGGCCTATAATAGTGTCTATCTTACAAAACCTACTCAAAAATGCTTGTTGAATGAATAAAAATACAAATATAGAATCTCATATTTTTAACTAAAAGCTAATGTAAAAGAAACAAAAAGAATTGAAGCAGGACCATATCACTCAAATCTCTAAATTAAATACAAATGAAAAAATAACTAGTTCATTCAGTAAAAGGCAAAGCATGAGAAAAAGAACAAGAAAAATAAGCTTAGAAAAATAAAACTCCAAAAATAGATCAAAAAGATTAATTTTAACAATTAGTGGATATGGATTAAACTTTCCTTGTTACGAAAAGCAAAATGTTTAGATTTAGCTTTATAAAGTTCAACTATTGTTTGCAAGAAAAACATTTGGAGCAATATTTAAAAAAAAACCCTTAAGAAGGGCAGCGCCTGTGGCTCAATGGAGTAAGGCACCGGCCCCATATGCTGGAGGTGGTGGGTTCAGACCTAGCCCCAGCCAAAAACCACACACACACACACACACAACCTTTAAGAAAATGAGACAGTCAACAATATTTTAACGAATTTGTTTAATAAAATATTTTAAGTAAAAGTAGTGATATTGATAAGAAGACACCCAAGGAGAGGGAAAAAAGCATATATGGGCTAAGATATACAAGATGAAAAGGAGATCTAAAAGTTAGAAAATTTTCTGTGAGGATATAAAAATAAAAAAGTGATATTGATAAAAATAGAAGAAAAGGACAGAAGTGGATGACAGTGAAATTCTTCATAAACCACTATTTGTAAGAAACAAGTAGAAAAGATGTAATTGATGACAAATTAATTTCAAAAGCCACATGACATATTTTTATCTATGATAAAAGATATATAATAGCATCTTTTGCAATGCCTTTAAATATATAATTTCATCTTTTTCTAGAAACAAAGAAAACCTCAATAAATTTTTAAAAAAGGAAATTGTACTGCCTATTTCATCTGATCCTAATGACATAAAACAAAATACAATATAACTAAATGTTAATAGTGAAAAACCAAACAAATATTCACAGCCCCTTGGTAATTAAAATAATGTCTTACTTTTGGCTAACCAGGAAATGAAATGCAAAGTGACAGACTAATCAGAGAAAAATGCAAATGAAAATAACATACAGGAAAAGATAGGGAATACAAACAAAAGCAATACTTGAAAATAGATTATAGACTCAAAGGCTTGCAGCAAATTTTAAAAATAACAAAATGCCCAGAGAATATAGACTGCAATGGTTTGGATGTGGTTTGTCTCTGCCGAACCGCATATTGAAGTATGATTTCCAGGGTGTGCTAGTGTGGCCAGGTGTGGCTTAGTGGGAGGCGTTTGGGTCATGGATGGGAGTGGATCTCTTCTGAGCAGATGAATGCCCTTTGGAAGGAGTGAGGGTGTTCTCATTCTCTAGGGAATGGAATGGATGTTGGGAGAGCGAGATGCTAAGAAAGACTGCGTCCTCCTCTGTTTCTCTCTCTTGCTTCATCTCTTACCACACAATCTCTTTGCACACATCTCCCCTTCCACTTTCTCACATGACTGCAAGCAGCGTGAGCCCTCACCAGAAGCAGGTGCACCACATTTCAGCCCCCAGAATCGTAAGCCAAAGAAAACACGTTTTTTATAAATTATCCAGCCTCAGGTATTCTGTTATAGCAACACCACATGTAACAAGACATAGGCTAATCGTTGATTTAAGATATTGGAAAACAAACAACTATAATAATACTTAAAGTAAGCAAAAGGTAGAAAGCAAGGATGCTGATGCTTATCATACAGTGAATTAGAAAAAGGGAAAACTGATAGATAAAGACCTGGTCTTGTTCTTTGAGACAAATATAATCCAATTATAATCCTTTAATAAATCTAATAGAAAGAGACTGCGACAAATAAGGAGGTGATTTTTCACTAGTGTATTCTGGGTCCAATTCTGTGCTAATAAATTTGACATTCTCAATGACAAGGAAGAAATTGAAAATCTAATTCAACTACATAGAAAATTTTAAGTTATCACAAAATAACTTCCCCAAAAGACAGCAGAATCAGATAATGGATACTTGGATTTATATTATGGATAAATTATTTCACTCTTCTGAGAAATCAATAACTCCCACACACATAAACTATTTTACAACATAAAAGATGGAAGCCTTCCTAGTATACCAAATAAATTCAGAATTAGTCTAATGAAAGGAGAGTCTTAGACTCTCCTGCATAGATGTCCTTAGATAACCCCTCTCAAACTCAGTTTTCTCTACTATAAAAGGAGATTAGTTAAAGCATAGACTTCATAAGATTGCTATGAAATTTAAATGAGATAATGCATGAAAACCTTAGCTTAATAGATGCCCAGGGACCCACTGTATACTTGATAAAGCTTTTTTTTTTTAATCTAGAGTAACCCTGATATAAAAACCTGACATGAACTACATACCAATTTAATTGATTGAAAAATGATGTAATAATACAAATAAGATATATGCAATCAAATTCAAAAGACCATAAGTGAATAAACAGACATAAATGCAATGATGACCGAGTATGAAGATATCTGCCAATGCCATGGGTCCAACTACATCAATACACTAAATAAGAAAAGCATATCATTACATTTAAAGATCCTACTCCTACTCCTAATATCCTTTTATTGGTGAGAAAGGAGAGTAAGATATCACCTAACATTGTCAAAGAAAAAACAGAGCTGGATAGTAGTTTCAGCAGTAAAAACATTTCATTCAGGACTATTACAATGCAGGAAATGTAACCTCAGTATAGAAGTGGGCTTAATTCTAAATACATCATGGGCAAATGGTTATTTATAGCTAAGGGATAGAATGTGAGTCAGGGGACCGAAAATTGCTAAGAGGAAACATGAGGGGCCAGGGTTATTCTGGTTAACCCGGCTTGCTGAAAGCAGTCCAGGGCAACCAGATATCACTTAGGGATAGTGGGAGATGAGGAATCTATTAGACTTCAAGGGTGATCAGATATTGAGGGTAACAGGATACTTGCTAAAATCAGGCAGTAAAGAGATGAACACATAAAAAAACAAAAATCGAAGGGGAGTTAAGTAGAGTTTGATCTAGAGAGAGTCTTTGTCCATACGGGAAGCCAAAAACATCTTAATGATGAGACTGTAGGAACTTTACCACTGAAATCACAAGGAACACATCAATTTCTGCCGTATCCAATTTTCTTCAGTGTAGCAGTGTACCTAGCTTTAAAACAAAACAAAACAACCTGTGTTGTAAATCACTGTTACAAGTAAGGTGGCTATGCATCAAGCGTCACAGTTATAACCCAAACCCTACACGCAGAGATGCTTAGGTGGAAATTGAAGAAGGGGTGGGGGTACAGATGGAGCCTGACCCACCTTCACATCCAGGAAACCCACCTGTGCCCTCCAAGTAACACAGATTTCTCTGAAGCTTCTGAGATGTGACAGCAACTACACTCACGTTACAGTGGACTTTGAAAATCAGTCCACAGTGTTCTGAAATCATTAAAAGTAATTCAAAGGAGGAAAAAAACATGCAAATAAAGTAAAATTGGGATAACCTGTAGGGGAAATAAAGAAAAATATTGTGAGAAAACAAAGAGAAAGTTACTTGATTATTTGTAGATTAGTTGTTCACTATCCTTAAAACGTATATAAAGTCTCTCTTCTTGTAAATGTATCAGGTGAAATCTAAGCTTAAAAAGATATGAATACAAATAGTTTAACTTTAAATCTTGAATATTATATAGGCTCTTTCTCTGTAGATGAATAATTTCTTAAGAAAAATTATTTGTCACGCTAATAGAAAAGTCTTCACAACTTTAAACTATATTCATTATAGTCTTAATTAAATTCAGATCTGTAAACATAAGCTGATTCTACTGATAACAGTGAAAAAAACAATCTATAAACTATATATGACTAATGTTTTTGGTCTTTGCTAACAGGAAACCTACTTTTTCTACTCTTAAAAAAAGCTTATTACTGCTTTTTGTTTATTTGTTTGTTTCATATTGTTTTGTTTTGACTTTTGCAAGGGTTAAAAAGAAATCACAAAATATCAGCCATTTCTTTTTCCAACATTGCTGGAACACAGGTCAGCCTGCTAGAATGCGTCTGTGTGCGTATGCATTATACTTATTATGTTGCTCTTTTTCCTGGAAGGTTTTTCATTTCTCACTTGCTAACATTGTTTTAATTCTTTACCAATTAATGCAATGTGGTAACTAATTCTGATGGATATGTACTTTAAACACAATGGATGGCTCATAATGATATTAAGTTCCAATCTTACAAGTGCCCTTAGAAATTAAAGAATTCCTGCTATGTTCAAGTCACAAAGTAGATACTTACATTCAAATTTTTTAACTAACTACCCTTGGGTATTACCTTTAATATTTTTCTACTGATGTATTTACACTGGGCTGGAATACATATCAACTATTTTGCTTCTTACCAATATGATCGTAAGGAAAACTTAAGAATTGTGATTATGCTATAAACCTTTAAACAAGTAGGGATATATGGTTTACTTTTATGTCTTGGCATTCATAAGAAAATGGAAACTATACATGAAGTTATTTGAAATCTTTCATTCTTATTAATAATTTCTTTCTAAAGTATGTAAGTGTTATTTTTATTCATATTAGGATAATTTGTTTTAACTTTTTCTAAATGTGACCCTTAAATTTATGTAAATTTAACATACAAAATGGCTTTAACAAACAACAATAATAATAATCATTCATGGCAAACTTCTGTAATAGTCAACAGTGTACCAAGAGCGCAACATACAACACCAGCCCTACCAACCCCATGTCTAGGGATATTGTCAGGGAAACCAGATTTGCATGCCTCCAATAATTATTGAGAAAAATAAGATGATACAATCAAGTGTTAAATTACATAGAAACAGAGTAAAGGCAAAGTGGGAATCCCTGCAGAGGGTCACCTGTCCAACTTTTTTGTGGTTGTGGATGGCCTGGGATCTTGGTACCCTGCAGATTCTGATCAGCAATGAGGCATTTCTGATTCGAAGGGGATGCTCAGTTATAAGGGGATGCTCCCATTGCTCCACACACTACATTTTAAATAGTGGAGACTTAGAAGACAGGGAGGGTTTGGAAATCTGAAGAGTAGCAGGTCAAGGGGCCTTTCTCTTGAGGCACCTAGAATCTGTAACCAGCTTAGCAAAGCTATGCAGCAGCAAAATAAATGTACATGCACTTCTCACACATTGCTTGCCAATGGGATGACAATCTGCAGGCCCAGGTTTCCCCAACATGGTCCCCCTGGAATATCAACATTAGACCAAAGCCAAAGAGTCCTTTACCTTCACTGTGACATACACTAATCATCTTTTCCAGTAGTTGAAAAGACAGGAAAAGCCCTATTGAAATGAAAATTGTCTTAATGCTGGGAACTAAATTGAAATGGGTAGAATTAGTTTTGTAGTGTGGGTCCTGCCATTGAACTAACTTCTTTCCTATCTATTTCTTTACATTAAAACTGCTCTAAAATGTTATTTAAAACTTTAACATGTTTTAAATGCTGTAATTTCATTCATCAACAATGAAAGGCCATTTTTAGCTCTGGCCAGAATGTTCTGTGTAAAGAAACATTCACCAAAACAACTATTAGCGTCCAGGATGCTTCTCACATCCCTAAGCATGCATTTGGTAGGCTAACCTAAATACTATTAAGAATCATAAACATTTTAAGATTTTATTTTTACTTAAAATAAATCTATAATAGGCTCAGGCATGGTTTAGGCAGGTTAGGAGTGTTTTACGTTAAAATTATGGTGACAGATTGAATGATCTGGATCCTGATGCTTCAAGAAGAGTCAAGGACAAGCTTTAAAATCAGGCCATCTTTCTGGGCATTCATAAAAGCAAAAACACATAGAAGACGACTAAATTCCATTACAGCCAGTGGGAAGAAAGTTATTAACCCTGAATAAGACATTTTGGGACTGCTCAAGGTTTTTTTTTATATTCTTAAGGTTTCGCTTAAAGCAGGAGAGCAAAATGCCTTTTCAAATTACCTCTATGACACCCACAGCCATTATTCCTGAGTAGATACAGGCCAGATGGGGGTTGGTGCCTGAAATGATCAGTGGGGTTGAATTCAATTAGTGCTCCTAAGTGGTGCTTGCAGAAAGCACAGTGTGTAAAAGTATGCCCCATGCTGGAACTGGGTAACCTGCTTCGCTTGTCCTTTACTGACATTCAGAGACAAACTCTCACGAGTGACTCAGTCAGAAAGGGACCCTTTCCACGGTAGAGCTGCCTTTCCCAGCACACGTCCACTTTTTCAGCCCTGGTAAATTGCCCCAGGCTTCCTTTTCCTGTAACATTCACTACTCGGCTTCATTTTAAACCGATAGTATAGGGTACTCTATGCCTAGGGTTGAGCTCAGTCACTGGATGGAGAGGCTGAAAACTGATAAAACGTTTGAAAAATAGGTAAGATGAGAAAAACATCAAAAAACTGAGGTTACTTAAACTGGAGAAAGGAGCATGACCAGTAACTGTTAGTGTTGTGCTATCGCTGGCTCATACTAGCTGAGTGGTCAATTCTTAGGAATTGCGTCAACTTATATATTACAAATACAAAGGAAACTTTTGAAGTGATGAATGCGTTCACCGTTTTGATTCTAGTAAAGATTTGGGGGAGTGTGTTTGGCAGAGTGATTGCCAAAAACACTGCAAATATTTATTTTATCATGATCTTTTATGTAAGATTTCTTATAAGTCTTAGCAATTAAAACCTTATCTCCTACACAAAATAAGGAAAACGTCTATTATTTTCATGTCTGCTAGGTAATATTTTATACATATTTTTCTGGTTTTCAAAGCAGTACATTCCCCAGTGTAGATAATTAGGAAAACAAAAAACAAGCATTAATCAAATATCATACTCTTGAGATAAATACAGACAATATTTGGGATATTTTCTTTAAAGTGTCTGTGAACATATGCACATCCTCATGTGAACATGAATAGTAAATAATGGATTTCAAACTTGTTTTTCTTCCATATTATATCACATTATAAACATTTTAATTTGCTACACAAATTCTTTTATATATATATATATATAAAAGAATTTTTTTTTTTTTTTTGCAGTTTTTGGCTGGAGCTTGGTTTGAACCCGCCACCTCCAGCATATGGGGCTGCTGCCCTACTCACTGAGTCACAGGCACTGCCCAAATGTTTAAAAAATTTTTTTTTAAGAGACAGAGTCTCACTTTGTTGCCCTTGTAGAGTGCTGTAGCATCACAGCTCACAGCAACCTCCAGCTCTTGGGCTTAGGCAATTCTCTTGCCTCAGCCTCCCGAGTACCTGGGACTACAGGCACCCGCCACAACGCCTGGCTATTTTTCTGTTGCAGTTTGGCTGGGGTTGGATTCGAACCTGCCACCTTCAGTATACAGGGCCAGTGCCCTACTCGCTGAGCCACAGGTGCCACCCCACAAATTCTTATATTTTTATAGTAGCTGTTAATATTGTATACACAAGAATGTCACCTTTTTTAAGGCTAGTCAATTTTTTTCAACACAGTATCTGCATAATCATACCATTTAAGTTTGCATTTGGATTTTAGAAAGGCCTAAAAACTAGTGGCTAAACTAGGATTTCTCAGACATTAAAGAAGGATCAAAAACACCTGGAGTGCTTATAGTATTTAAATCTGTGAAAATTCAGATTTCTGGTCCCGTTTTCTGTTTCTTAACTGGTAAGTCTGGAGTGAAGTCAAAGAATATGGATTTCTAGCAAGTTCCTGGGCAACAGCAATGCTGCTCGTCCAGGGACTACCATCTAAATTATTGGTTTAAACAAGTGAAGGAGGCTTGGTGCCTGTGGCTCAATGGGCTAAGGCGGCAGCCTCGTACACCTGAGCTGGCAGGTTCGAATCCAGCCTGGGCGCGCCTAACAACAATGACGGCTGCAACCAAAAAATGGCCAGGCGTTGTGGCGGGCGTCTGTAGTCCCAGCTACTTGGGAGATGGAGGCAGGAGAATCGCTTGAGCCCAGGAATTGGACGTTGCTGTGAGCTGTGGATGCCACCTCACTTTATCCAGGGTGACAGCTTGAGGCCCTGTCTCCAATAAATAAATAAATAAATAAAAATAAACAAGTGAAGGACTAATGAGTATCCAAGGATAAAGGGCCACCACACCAGGTACGGTGGTCCTGTGATACCCTGGAACCTAGTTTCCTGGAATTCTCCTATCCCGCTATCCTGAGAGTGTGCCTGCAGACCTCACAGTCCCATGATACCTGTTGCAGGTCCTTGTTTCCAACAGGAAGAAGGGCAAAAAGCAATTTTAAAGATTCTTTTTTTTTTTTTTTTTTTGGAGACAAAGTCTCACTTTATCGCCCTCGGTAGAGTGCCATGAGCTCACACAGCTCACAGCAACCTCCAACTCCTGGGCTTAGGCAATTCTCTTGCCTCAGCCTCCCGAGTAACTGGGACTATAGGCGCCCGCCACAACACCCAGCTATTTTTGTTGTTGTTGTTGCAGTTAGGCCAGGGCTGGGTTTAAACCCGCCACCCTCAGTATGGGGCCAGCACTCTACCCACTGAGCCACAGGCACTGCCCTAAAGATTATTTTATTTTTCCAGAAGTTCCATGTAGGGACTCTGCACTTTGTGGTGTGGACTCCACCTGGAAATAGGCTTACAAGGATAGTTTTATGATTGGTTAATTTGTTTTAAAGGTAGATACATTCTACCCTGAACAAAACCGAATTATTACAGGCCTTCTTATCGTCTTCATAATTTTAATGAGGAATTTTATATTTCCTGGGTCAATTGCTTTCTCTGGGATGTAGGATGCAAAGAACTTGAGCTGATCACTGACATTTTGCCACATGCCACTGAAAGCTCTGGTGAGAACTATGGGTTCCTGGTGGTGCATTTGGGAACCCCTTCTACATGCTCAACAGCCCAGGAGCTGAGAAAATAACTGGTGATCCAAAGTGGGAGGCCAGCAGAAACAGTGTTTCGGTGGGTTTAGAGTGTGAGGAAATTGAGGAAAGTGACAAAGCAAGCATCATTCAGGAGTATGGGCCGCAATAGAGAAAATAAATACATTGCTCATTTCTTTAATTGTTAGCTCTTTACAAGATAGTTGAACCCCAAAATTTAAGAGAAAGTATTTCTGGATGATGGCTGATGTCTAGAATAATTGGTCTGAGGTTCAAGTGAGTCACTAAAATATTTTAACTACCAATCCATCTTTAAATGGGATTCTTTCACATTCAATTTAGAACTTTTCAAAACAATGTTTCTTTAACTCGTAAAAAACTGCTCAAATCATTTGTAATTAAGTGTTATTCTGCCAAATTTTACAACAATCATCATGTCTGCAAGGGTGGCTTTGATATTATGCTTTGCTAATAGCATTTAAAAATAAAGCATTTTTCATTGCCAAGAATTGAGAAACAATTACACTTAGAACCTCCATAGTTGACCACCTCCTTCCGTTGACCTGATTTTCATAGACCTGACATACACCACAGGTACACATTAGTATAGTAAGCCTAGTTCCTCATGCTGACCACCTCCCTATGTTGACCAGTTTGTTACAGAAGGTTCAACTTTAAGCCTTGATTCCAAGGTTTGTGTTTTTGCTATGTTTGGGGGGGGGGTAGGTGTGGCCTATAAGGTCTAGAGACCCTCAGGCAAAGGAAGTTTACTATAAGGGATCTCATTGAAAGAGAAAAGAAAAAGATTAGAATCACTATAGAATCGGCTCAGTGGGCTAAGGCGCCAGCCATGTAAACCTGAGCTGGCGGGTTCAAATCCAGCCCGGCCGCCAACCAACAATGACGGCTGCAACCCAAACAAAAATAACCGGGCGTTGTGGCGGGCGCCTGTAGTCCCAGCTACTTGGGAGGCAGAGGCAGGAGACTCGCTTGAGTCCAGGAATTGGAGGTTGCTGTGAGCTGTAATGCCACGACACTCTACCCAGGGCAACAGCTTGAGGCTCTGTCT
>CAUYON010040699.1:0-27433 GCA_963573935.1 Arctocebus calabarensis
CCTTTGTCATAGGTGAAAGAGCTTTGTATAAAACCTGCTCAGGAATTTACTCCGCGAAATGTCACCCAACTCCACTTACATCTGTGTTACACGATCCGCTTACCAAGCATATTCGGAATTACCCCTAAGGAAACACTAGTGATCTCAGGCCACCTACTGTAGAGCAGCCTTCCCTCCTACCCACTTGCAAACCTTCGCGCTGTCGTCAGAGATGGCTGCAGTCATCCTTGTGTTACTGTGGTACTTTACTTCTCAGGCTTTGTGAAATCAACTTATTTTTCTTTGCATGACAGGTGTATCTTGTCTGACAGCAGTTTTGCCAGTTTAAATGTGATTAAAGTATAAACAGTAAAAATTGATTTTAAAATGTCAATTATTTGCTGCTAAGAATAAGTCATGTTCTTATGCTTAGATCAGTGCACAGTATTGTCATTCTCAGAGCTTTCTCTGCAGACATATAGGTGAGTAGCTTTTTTTTTTCCTCATTCCATATATCTGTTTTATGTCAGGCTTACTTTGAGACAGTTGCATTTTGGGGTACTAATGAATGATTACCATTTTGAGGTACTAATAAATGATTACTAATAAGTGATTACCTCTTATCAGTGAGTTAAGAGGACTTCATGATAGTTCCCTCTCTCCTGATCTAAGAAAAATACCCATTTTGGAGTAAGAAGGTAACTTTTTACTGTTTTATACATAAACAGTAACAGCCTGTTTTTAGATGAGGCATTCGAGGGGCCACAGAAGGCGCCAGAGATTTTTAGTATTGTTTGATTTGGCATGAACTATTCATGGTTATTCAGTCTTGCAACCAGTTTTAAGCATTTTTTTTTTTTTTTTGAGACAGAGCCTCAAGCTGTCACCCTGGATAGAGTGCCGTGGCATCACAGCTCACAGCAACCTCTAATTCTTGGGCTCAAGCGAGTCTCCTGCCTCTGCCTCCCAAGTAGCTGGGACTACAGGCGCCCGCCACAACGCCCGGCCATTTTTTGGTTGCAGCCGTTGTTGTCTGGCGGGCCCGGGCTGGATTCGAACCCACCAGCTCAGGTGTATGTGGCTGGCGCCTTAGCCCGTTGAGCCACAGGCACTGAGCCCAGTTTCAAGCATTTTTGACACGACTAGCTATGGAACAGTTTTGAGTTAAGAAGTTGTGACACTAGCCTTATTACTACTATATTTTAATCAAGTGATAGCATAGTATAGGTTTTTTAAAGTACAAAATATTTGTAAGCATTTAGTACCTACTGGAAAATAATCTTGGTTATTATATGCCAACCACTGTTTTTTCATTAAGAAGTACATGTTTTAACTCATTTCAGAAGAAAAATTTGAAGCACAGGAGACTTGAGTAATTTGGTCCTAGGTTAGAAAGCTAGAAAGTAGTGAATCCAGGATTATAATCCAAGCTGTCTACCTTCAGAATTTTTATACCTTTATATGCTTTCTGCCTCCCCCATATCCAAAACACTGGGTATATAAAGGTAAGATGTAAGGCCTGCCTGTCCTGGAGGAGCTGATTTTTAGGAAATCCTGTTGCTCCTCACAAAATCACAGTTGCAATGTAAATTCAGTAATGATTAGAAAACTGAGTTCATAAGTGTTTTAAAAACAGGTTAACACTTTCTAAATCTGTTCAACATCTAATATTCCTACTTGGTGAAGTGTAAATTATATCGGCAATTCAAGCTTGATAGGTCAAACAGCACAGCAGAATGCAAGTCGTGTGTCTTGACATCACAGCCTTGGTTTTTAAGCACCATGCACTGCCTCTGTAGGAGGCAAGTTAGTTTGAAGGTAGAAGTAGAGAGCTAGATTAGTGGTTTTTCATTTAGGTAAATACAATGTTTACCATAAAGCAATGAGGCAGAGGATCCCAGATTTCTTCTGTGGCTTCTTAAAGCTCTACAACGTAGTGGCCTTGGTTAAATTACTTACAGAAGTGCAGATGATTTTAAAGTTTAGCATTTGTTAAGAAATCAAGATAAAATAATGGATAGGTAATTTGCTGTGTGGAGTCAGCACAGTCTGATCCACAGGGGAAGGGAAAATAATAACAGGAATAGAAAGCTGGACTAGGGTAACAGGTGTATAAATGCATTAAGCTTTTTATTGGTACATGATTTGCATCCTTAGATAGATCAAGTATCATAGGAAAGGGGAGAAATGAAATATGTTTTTTGCCAACCACTCACATACG
Organism: Arctocebus calabarensis; assembly: GCA_963573935.1. Classification (NCBI taxonomy): domain Eukaryota; kingdom Metazoa; phylum Chordata; class Mammalia; order Primates; family Lorisidae; genus Arctocebus; species Arctocebus calabarensis. Next base: position 2,201 of record CAUYON010040699.1, read on the forward strand.
ATCTTGTGTCCTCACATCCCTGGCTGCATATGAGGCAAATTTGCCTGAGTATAACATACCCCCTTAAAACTTCCAAGTTCAGAGCCCTTAGTTGTCCATCCTTAATTAAGGAAACAGGACTGGCCTACATTCGTGCCAACAAGGGGCACTCCCCTACCATAACGAACAAATTGAAAGTATTTTGTGTTCTACCCAGAGGTCTGCTTCTGGGAAACACTTTGGGGAGGGTGGTCTTTTCATGTGTGGAAACCTTGAATGGCAGAGGATATAACACAGCAAGAGGAAGTACTCCATGGCTTTATTTGAAATATAATTCTACTTTTATTTTTACAATACCGTGTGCAGTATGACATCTCAAAATAACAGAGTGCAGATACAGGATACGAGTACAAAGGGGGATTAACAATAGATGTCAGAAGGTTACCTTTACTAAGGCTAAATCCCTGGTTTATATTTTTCACACGCATTCACAAAATTACATTCAAATCATTCCTTATCAATACTTATTCCTTAGGCATGAGAAAAGGAAAATAATCCAGATATTAGATTTTCATAGAAAGCAAATCTGGATTAGTCTAAATACTATTTTCCTTCCATTTGTTCTGACTTACAAACATGTAAGAAATAAAGATACTTCTTTATTTGGATTTTCCAAGTGTATTTCATTAGTTATTGGTATAAGTGGTTAAGACCTCCTCCATACCGAGGTCCCCAATCAGAACCAGAGAGGACAGAAGTGGAGCTGGCTAGAGTGGCTGTACAACATAGAGGAAGGCTTTTTTCCATATGCAAATGAAGTCAGCAACAACTCAGTTTTCACTTTGTATAGGGATTGAGTTGAATGATAACAGCACATTTATCACTAGGATTTAGAAAAATATGGGACATTCAACGATTCTCCTGCCTCAGACTCCCAAGTAGCTGGGACTACAGATAACTGCCATCACTCCTAGTCATATTTTTGGTTGCAGTTGTCATTGCTGGTTTGGCAGGCCCGGGCTGGATTCAAACCCGCCAGCTCCAGTGTCTGTGGCTGGAGCCCTAGCTACTGAGCTATAGGCGCCGAGCCGGGACATAACATTTCTGAATCTACAGCATTGCTGATGAAGGACAAAACTCTGGGACTTCATTAACCCTAAAAAGTGCCTACTTCCTGAAAGTATGGCACGACACGTGCCTTAGTACAGGATCTACTTGTCGAAGCCATGTGTCTCCAAACATGGCCCTAGTGTATAGACCTGATATCTGCAGTGGCACAATAGTCACGCACTGACCTTTCTGAAAGCCTCACTTTTAGCACGAACCATCACTATTTTAGATGTTGGGGTTGAAAATAGTTGTCAGTTACAATAGCAGATCAGAAACTCTACTGTTGGCTATAGACTACCTTTCATTCCTGAGGAGATAGTAAACTGTGGAAAACTGAAAAGATTAAATGCTAAATATATTCCTGGTTTTCAATGCTGAAAATGAGTGTGAGCTTTTGCATTTTTTCTGCAATAAGCTGGAGGGTTTGGGACCTAAAAGGACGGTATGCACGGCATTTCTTCCCTCAATCTGAATGTTACTTTCCTCCTAAGGAACACTATCTTGAAAATATTTCCACATAAAGAGACTCTTCAACCAACTTTATAGGCCATGCAAATTTAAACACAGAAAGACAACATAGATACTGTCTGCATTTGTTCAAATAAAATAATGTAGAAGAGAAAAAAATCAAATATACACATGACACTGAGACTACTCATTAGAAAGAGTTGCTTATGTTAAATTAAATGACAAGTCAGTATTATTCCAGTGTTTTGCTTTGGGAATAGGAAATGCTGTAGCTGAAGTCACCATGAAAAATCAAGGCATTCACATTTGAGGCTGCTTGTTACACATCACACTATTCTTAAAGGCTTGAAAAGACTACAAAATAACTTGTCATGCCAATTATCGACACTGAATTTTTTTTTTTTTTTTTTGTGGAGACAGAGTCTCACTCTATTGCTGTGAGCTGTGACTCTACAGCAACCTCCAGCTCTTGGGCTCAAGCGATTCTCTTGCCTCCCAAGTAGCTGGGACTACAGGTGCCCACTCTCAACAGGCAAAGGAGCCAGCCACGTACACCTTAGCTAGCGGGTTCGAATCCAGCCCGGGCCTGCCAAACAACGATGGTTGCAACCAAAAAATGGCCGGGCATTGTGGCAGGTGCCTGTAGTCCCAGCTACTTGGGAGGCGGAGGCAAGAGACTCGCTTGAGCTCAGGAATTGGAGGTTGCTGTGAGCTGTGATGCCACAGCACTCTATCCAGGGTGACAGCTTGAGGCGCTGTCTCCAAAAAAAAAAAAAAAAAAAAAGGGCAGCGCCTGTGGCTCAGCGCCGACCCCATATACCGAGGGCTGCAGGTTCAAACCCAGTCCCGGCCGAACTGCATCAAAAATATAGACACTGAATTTTAAAGCAACAGCTATAGAGACAGTACAAAAATCCAAGGAGCCTAAACATTTCCTTTATGATTAAGCAAACTGTTGCATTCTGGTCATAGGAGGCAGACGCTGGTAGGATAAAAACCTATTCCTATATGCCTAACCTCTTTGCAAGTTTTTTTTTTTTTTTCCCCCTAAAATGTTCAAATGATTTTCAGTTCTTCCTTTTTCTTTTATGATCTCAACGTCAATTGTCACAGTATTTCCCTAGGATATACATACTTTTATTCCAATGCAGAACAGGTGTTATCAATGACCATTTGTCGATTAAACATGAGTATATAGTACAGCAGCTATATTCATCAGCAAGTCCAGTTTTTTACCTACATACATATGTGTACAGCACAGCCACAGAATTGTCTTCAAACCCGACAGTGTAAAAACTCAAATGTGCTATATCCTCTCATGTATATAAAAACTATTTGCATGAGGAAGAAACTTTTTAACAGTCAACAGTTTATATGAATATCTGCCATTCATAAAAAAATGTAACGTATACATTCTATTATATTATGCAGATAAGAGAAAGGAAGCCGGCTAGCAAATTGGTTGTACAATTTAAGAAAAATACCTCAAAATCATCTTTCAAAGGATCAGTATATTTTCCTTTAACTAGATTAGTCAGCCAGGTATGCAACCTGATAAACAAAGTGAGCATAAAAAACTGGTGCCTCTAGGGGAGTGTTTTTTTTTCTTTAGAAGTCAAAGACACAAAAATGAATTCGAACCTAACCAAAGTGGCAGCATTTCGTTTTTTCTTTTTTAGTAAAGTATGTCTGGTGACTACACTAGTTTTCTAAGCAAATACTGTTTTGCCCAATGCATTCTGCACAGTCTCCCCTGCCCCTCAAATACTCCATGAAGTCATTTAAGTTAAGTGTTAAGTAACATCAATATTTATAACTGTGAGACATGGACTCTTGTGTATACATTAAGTTTTTCATGGAAATATGAAAAGATTTAATTAAGTGGAAAAAAAGTTTTTAACAGGATAACAGGACTGCTCTGTTGGAAGTTCCATTTAGAATCACAAAATGAGACAAGAACCCCTAAGGCCATGTACAGAGAATATAGAATGCGAGGCACAGGCTGCCTAAGGGGACCTTCTTTTCAAGAGGGCTAGGAATAGGTCTACAGCTTATGCCAGCTGATACTGCTGCCTTCACTTTATCCTCAATCTTCCTGAAGTGGGGGGGCTATCTTCCTATTGGCAGTTTGCCAGACCAAGTCCAACATGCTATAAAAATGTTTCCTTCACCTCAGCCAAGTCGTCGGTACCCACTGAGGCTCAGTATCAAGTTTGTTAATTAGCCTAATCAATTCCTGATAGGCTTTATCAAGATCTGAATTCACAATCGCTGTATCAAAGTAGTGGCCATTGTTCTGCTCCATCTCTCTGGTCTTCTCAATGATTTCTCTCAACTCTTCAGGCTGCAAAGAGAAGATGAAAACTTTACGGTAACTGCTGTGCTTTCCAAAATAAAGGATTTGTCAGAGATACCAAACTATGGGGAGCGACCTTACACAGTGCTCCTCCTGCCACTCAAAATACTCACCCTCGGTGTGCCTTTCCAACCCTGCTGTGGCCAGTGGCTTCCTTTGTTCTGGAATCTTCAGGACTCATATTATGAATCACTTGGGACTCAAGATATCCTGTTTTATACCACTATTTAGGTTTCCATTTCTTTCTGTCTTAGCAACAAGACTATAGGTTTCAAGAGTGAAGATTTACTTGAATTCCCTACAGACAGTTATTTTCAAACATTTTAGGGCATCAAAACCTCTTCCTAATAGTAGGATCTTTTATCACACAAAGTGAACCTTTCTGGTTGAGCAAGGACCTAAAGTGCCATTTACCCTTGGCTGCTATTATAAAGGACGCTTGCCCTTTCTATTACAGGATAAAGTAGAATAAACATTATGGGAAAAGGGAAGGATCAGTGTTTTCCACAAAAATATTTCTGGTTAGTTCAAGAATTAGCAACCTTATCTGTATTTATAGGGTAACAACTCAGTCTAATAAGTTAAATTGTGTTCTGTTTTCCACACACAAAGGAGGTCTTTAAAATGCAAAGAAGTACCCTAACAGTTTGGAAAACTACAGAGCAGGCTACTTTAAAATACTGAATAAAGCAAAGGGTTTTTTCACACAGGCAAGCAGGTAGCAAGGCTATGTGCAAAACTTATCCTGAACTTTCTGATTATTAGGCACATGTGTTCAATAAAGTGAAAACTGTCAATGCCACTACTTCGACCAAGAGAACTAGTTATACCCAAGTTACTATTAATATATTGAACCCATACTACAAAACAATTTATATCATTCAACTATTTGAACTTCTATAACAGTAGAAAAACTTAAAAATATGACATATTTGGCTTATTTTTATTCTGGAATGTTGTGCATCTGAGTATCATACACAGGATCCTTTGTTCCTTAGCAGGGACTCTATTTCACCATTGCAGTTGAACACACTCTGACATTTTGGCTAAAATTTATGTCTACTCAAAGCTCAAGATTATTTTTGCAGTTTTTGGCTGGGGCTAGGTTTGAACCTGCTACCTCCAGCATGTGGGACCAGCGCCCTACTCTTTGAGCCACAGGCAGCACCCTAAAGCTCAAGATTATTAAAAGAACAAGGCTCCAGCGGCTCCTGTGGCTCAAAGCAGTAGGGCACTGGCCCCATATGCCAGACGTGGCAGGTTTAAACCTAGCCCGGGCCAAAAAAAAAAACAACTGCAAAAAAAAAAAAGAACAAGGCTGGGCACCCATAGCTTAGTGGTTAGGGCACCAGCCACATGTACCCAGGGCTGGTGGTTTCAAATCCAGCCTGGGCATGCTAAAACAAACAAACAAACAAAAATAGTCAAGTGTTGTGGCAGGAGCCTGTAGTCCCAGTTATTTGGGAGGCTAAGGCAAAAGAATTGCTTGAGCCCAAGAGTTGGAGGTTGCTGTGAGCTATGATGTCAACAGCATTCTACCAAGGGCGACAAAGTAATACTGTCTCAAAAAAAGAAAAAAAAATTAGTCTAGGACTCTATATAAAATGGAACCATCATGGAGCTAGAGTTGAAATGTAAATACTTAGCTCCAATCTACCTAGTTATTAAATTTAAAGCTAATGCTTCATCTTACCTTGCAAAAACAGCTTACATAATTTATAAATTCAGACTTTATGTCTAAATTTTCTTTTCAAACTATAATCCAGAACTAAGATGAAACAATTTTTTTTTTCGAGACAGTGTCACTACGTTGCCCTTAGTTCAGTGCCGTGGCATCACAGCTCACAGAAACCTCAAACTCTTGGACTTAAGTGATTCTCTTGCCTCAGTCTCCCGAGTAGCTGGGACTACAGGCACCTGCCACAACGCCCAGCTATTTTTTGGTTGTAATCGTTATTGTTGTTTGGCAGGCCAGGGCTGGGTTTAAACCTGCCAGCTCTGGTGTATGTGGCTGGTGCCCTAGCCGCTGAGCTACAAGTGCTGAGCCTGATGAAACAATGTTTTACCTCAAATTTTTTTCTGAGACAGTCTCACTATGTTGCCCTCAGTAGAGTGCTGTAGCATCACAGCTCACAGCAACCTTTAACTCTTAGGCTTAAGCGATTCTTTTGCCTCAGCCTCCCAAGTAGCTAGGACACAGGCACCCACCACAACACCCAGCTAATTTTGGGTGGAGTTGTCATTGTTGTTCAGCAGGCCTGGGCCAGTTTCAAACCTGCCAGCTTTGTTAATGTGGCCAGCACCCCAACCTCTGAACTACAGATCCTGAGCCACCTCAAAATTTTTGACCTGAAAAGATTAGCCTATAGGCATAAATGACTGTCAGTTACCCAGTGAGAATAAAAAGAGAAAAACTAAAGCATTCACCTTTGGCTCCCTGAAATGTGAAATATATAGAGATAAGTCACAAATCTTTAATAGTTTGCTGATAATTTTGGTAGGGATCACATAATTTCCCTGGAAATGTCACAGGCCCCTATGAAGAAACTTAGAAAGTTTTAAGGAACTCCAATGTTCATCATACATTTGGGGAAATAATAGCAAATGAATAGGAAACAAGAAAGACCTGGGCTTGGTGCCTATGGCTCAGAGGCTAGGGCACCAGCAACATACACCAGAACTGGAGGGTTCAAATTCAGCCTGGGCCTGCCAAATAACAGTGGCAACTATAACCAAAAAATAGCCCCACACCTGGGCGTTGTGGCAGGTGCCTGTAGTCCCAGCTACCATGGGGGCTGAGACAAGAGAATCACTTAAGCCCAAGAGTTAGAGGTTGCTGTGAGCTGGGACACCACACCACCCTACTCAGGGCAACACAGTGAGACTCTGTCTCAAAAAAAAAAAGAGAGGCTCGGTGTCTGTGGCTCAGCGGGCTAAGGCGCCAGCCACGTACACCTGAGCTGGTGGGTTCGAATCCAGCTTGGGCTGCCAAACAACAATGATGGCTAAAACCAAAAAATGGCTGGGCGTTGTGGCGGGTGCCTGTAGTCCCAGCTACTTGGGAGGTGGAGGCAGGAGAATCGCTTGAGCCCAGGAATTGGAGGTTGCTGTGAGCTATGATGCCACAGCACTCTACCCAGGGTGACAGCTTGAGGTTCTCTCTCAAAAAAAAAAAAAAAAAAAAAAAAAAGAGAGAGAGGAGAGACCTTTGGAGAGCTGCCATAGTCCAACTAGTGGCAACCATGGTAATTCCTGAACAAATGAATACTGCAGAAAGAATAAGCAGTTTGAAAGCTTAAGGTGTTGTAGTTTTTAAGCACTGAGACACATTAGATCAGGACTGTTTCATGTTTTCCTTCAATGGAATAGTACAACAGTATAACAATTACCTTTGGATTTTTTCCTTCTTTTGCCAATAACGCCCGAAGTCTTTCTTGTGACGGAGGTGCAATGAAGATAATATATGGTTTCAAATCTGAATTCCGAAGGGTCTTCAATGACTATGAAGAAAAGATAGATGAATTTTAAAAATACTTTCCATTATTTAATTACTTCCTAATAATCACACTTGGAATATAATGTTACTTTTTTCTTTTCTTTTCTTTTTTTTTAGAGACAGAGTCTCACTTTGTCGCCCTGGGTAGAGTGCCGTGGCATCACAGCTCACAGCAACCTCCAGCTCTTTGGCTTAGGTAATTCTCTTTTCTCAGCCTCCCAAGTAGCTGGGACTACAGGTGTCTGCCACAATGCCTGGCTATTTTTTTATTGTTGTTGTTACAGTTTGTCCAGAACCGGGTTTGAACTCACCACCCTCAGTATATGGGACCGGTGCCCTACTCAGTGAGCCACAGGTGCCGCTCAATGTTACTTTTTTCAATCACTGCCTATGAATGTTTCCAGATACCTTCATAACAATTCACAATATTTTAAGCATTCACCTTTGGCATTCATTCTATCATTCTCTGTGAGAATATACTGTATAGCTTGCTCTTTTATATAATGAAATATAAGTGATGACACGGAAGGACAACGGTATCATGCTAAAATACCTTGCTAATAAGACCACTTATGGACTGCAAGTGTACTAAAAATTGATTTCAAAAGTAGAATTGAGGCAATTGCCTTGTTATGTGCCAGGTGTTAAATATAAGGAAAAAAAGAGAAATATTTCACATACACATGCAAAGAAAATTCTAGAAAGCACATGCAAGAAAAGGCAGATTCTGTTTGAGTTAGGAGACCATGACCTTCACTGTGTCTCTAACACTGTACACCTGTATGTCCTCAAACTGAAGCACACTACCAAAATGGAGAGTACAGGGATATGCCCTTCTCTATCTAAAAACAATTAAGATGAATATACAAAAATATACTTTGCTACTCTGAGTTCTTTGTTAAAATCTGTTAGCTCAAATAATACAAATAATTTTGAAGGAATTTAGTAAAAACAGTTATAATTCTCTTAAATCAAAAGTTTATACTTGAAACAATTAAAGCCTAAATGAATTTGTCCAATAAAAAAAAAAAAAATCCCAAGTCCCCAAATTGCTATTTTACAATTGCCATTTTAGAATCTACTCTCCTTTTTTTTTTTTTTTTATAGGCGCCCGCCACAGCGCCCGGCTATTTTTTTTTTTTTTTTTTTTTTTTTTGGTTTTGGGGCGAGGCCGGGATTGAACCCCCCACCGTGGGGATTTTGGGCCGGTGCCCTACAAGCTGAGCCACAGGAGCCGCCCTCTACTCTCCTTTATGTACTTTTTTTTTTTTGAGACAGAGTCTCACTATGTGGCCCTTGGTAGAGTGCCGTGGCATCATAGCTCACAGTAACCTCAAGCTCTTGGGCTTAAGCAATTCTCTTGCCTCAGCCTCCGAAGTAGCTCGAAGTACAGGTGCCTGCCACAACACCTGGCTATTTTTTTGTTGCAGTTGTCATTGTTGTTTAGCAGGCCCAGGCCGGGACAGGTTTGAACCCACCTGTCTCAGTGTATGTGGCTGGAACCCTAACCACTGAGCAACGGACACCATGCCTTATGTACATCTTTTTAATGACCACTATGTTGCATGAGCAATAGATTCTATCACATTGAACAAAGTGTTATGCTTAAGCTGTACAACCTAAAAAAAAGCTTGAAAAATTCCTTAACAAACTTAAAAACCCCAAATTTCTTTTTTTTTTTTTTTGAGACAGAGCCTCAAGCTGTCACCCTGGATAGAGTGCTGTGGCATCACAGCTCACAGCAATCTCCAATTCCTGGGCTCAAACAAGTCTCCTGCCTCCGCCTCCCAAGTAGCTGGGACTACAGGTGCTTGCCACAACGCCCGGCTATTTTTTGGTTGCAGCCGTCATTGTTGTTTGGTGGGCCTGGGCTGGATTCAAACCCGCCAGCTCAGGTGTACGTGGCTGGCGCCTTAGCCCCTTGAGCCACAGGTGCTGAGCCAAACCCCAAATTTCTAAAATTACTTTATCTTTTTTTTTTTTTTTTGAGACAGAGCCTCAAGCTGTCACTCTGGATAGAGTGTTGTGGCATCACAGCTCACAGCAACCTCCAATTCCTGGGCTCAAGTGAGTCTCTTGCCTCCGCCTCCCAAGTAGCTGGGACCACAGGCGCCCGCCAGAATGCCCGGCTTTTTTTTTTTTTTTTTTTTTTCTTTGGTTGCAGCCGTCATTGTTGTTTGGAGGGCCCGGTCTGGATTCGAACCCACCAGCTGAGGTGTACGTGGCTGGCGCCTTAGGCCACTGAGCCACAGGCCCCGAGCCTAAAATTACTTTATCTTTTTAAAGAGACATCTATGAGGCACTGTTTTTTTTGTTTTTTTTTTTTTTACCGTTTTTGGCTGGGGCTGGGTTTGAACCCGCCACCTCTTGTATATGGGGCCGGTGCCCTACTCCTCTGAGCCACAGGCAATGCCCTACTGGTTTTTACTTAGACTGACAAAATCAAAAGTGATGGAGGTTTCATTATTACATACACCTATATATCGTGACACCTGCTAACCATGGTATTTAAAGGCATAAAAACAATCTCTAATTTTTTTTCTTAAATCAGAATAAGGAGAAATTCTTTCATAGTCTCAAAAAAAGTATTACCAGTACTATATTTATTGTATTTTATTTTAAGCTTCAGAAAATATACACATGTATATACAGGCTGAACAACCCTAACCCCCAAATTTGAAATCCAAAATGCTCCAAAATCCGAAACTTCTTGAGAACTGACATGATGCAGCAAGTGGAAAATTCTGTACCTAACCTTGTGTCGTGGTTTGCAGTCAAAATGCAGGTGTACCCAGTTTATTCAGCACACTGCTGGGGAAAAATAAAATTACCTTCGGTTCTTTGTATAAGGCATATCCAAAACATAAATGAATTCTGTGTTCAGACTTGCATCCCATCCCTTAGACATCTTATGATGTATATACAAATTTTCCAAAATTTGAAAGTAACTATAAATTTTAAACATTTTTGGTCCCAAGCATTTTTGATAAGGGATGCTCAACCTATACATGTAGACATGTATATATTTTCCCTTTAATGAAACCAAAAGAAATTTAGCACAGCAAAATCAGTATGAGAACTTAATTAGGTCATCTTGTTTTTAGACCAAAATACAGTGTCCACTAGATTACTCTATATGACATGCCCTCTAAGTTCAGATCCCAAACCAAAATTCTAGCTTTACCTGTGTACGAAGACTTAAAAGACATATTTTGCCAGAGTTGATCACTTGTCGTACAGAATCTATGCTGGTTCCATACAAATTTTTCTCAAATTCACCATGCTCAATGAATTTTCCAGCTGCTACGTCTGCCTCAAAAGCTTGCCGTGAAACAAAGTGGTAATCTCTACCAGCTACCTCATGGTCTCGCCTACTCCGAGTTGTATCTAGGCAAACAAAATTAGATAAAATAGCTGGTGTAGATTAAAGTGAGGATGAGGAATGGGGGATAATTTTGCTAATCAGAGAATTTTGTAACAGATTAGAGAACCGAGGAAATGCTAAGAGTTTATGTGTTTAATGTTTTTATTTATAAATTGAAAAACAAATAAAAATGTGTTTGTATTATCTTAATAATAGTTATATTATCTTAATATATTTTATGCTTACACTTTAAATTACTTCATCTTTCATTTAAAATACTACCATTCATCTCTTCCTGAAATTTATTTCCATAAGATTAGGTAGTATATAATCTTTTTTTTTAGGTAGTATATAATCTTATACTACCTAAAAAATCTTTTCAGAAATTATATATAAGTTTCTATCTTCAGCATCAGTTTAAAGAAGCAAGAGCTAATTCCCTATTGAACAGGAAATAAGGGGCTCAAACTGAAATTCATTCAGAAGATAATTAGTATGTGCTATACTTAAAAACAACTATCTTTAATAATAAATTGTCAAAATATTTGCTTAAACAACTTTCATTGACAACACTGTTTTAATGAAATGGATGAAAAATTTCCCTACATAATGCAGTTAGATTCTGAAATGGTAAATTGAAAAGCACAGGAAAGTGGGAATGGATCCAAACTTACGAGGAACTGCAGATGCAAAGCGCTCCTTTTCTTTGTTCATGAGCCTCTGCCTCAATTCATTCTGGCCACAGTTCTGTGGACCAATCAAGATAATAGGTCTTTTCCTATTTGCTGGCTGATGATAAAGTGACATTTCCTCATAGGTTAAGATCTCTTCATTGTCGTAATCTTTGGAAAAGAAAAAGTTAAACTCTTTAGACAAAAGTACTGCCATGTAATAAAAATATCAATACCAGCTTGGTGCCCTGTAGTTCAGTGGTTAGGGTGCTGGGCACATACACCAAGGCAGGCAGGTTCTAACCTGGCCCAGGCCTGCTAAACAACAATGACAACTGCAATTAAAAAAAAAAAAAAATAGCCAGGCATTGTGGTGGGGGTCTGTAGTCCCAGCTTCTTGGGAGGGTGAGGCAAGAGAATTGCTTAAGCCTAAAAGTTTGAGGTTGCTGTGAGCTGTGATGCCACAGCACTCTGCTGAGGGCAACATAGTGAGATTCTGTCTTAATAACATAAATAAACAAATATATATATATATGTATGTATATATAAAATATCATAGCTCTTCCCTGCAAACTGGAAAGAAGTATAATTACTGCCATTATATCCTTTCCAGGATACTATAAAAATGAATAGATAATATATGACTGTTTCTAAAAAATTTTATTGCTTATCTTATTTAAAATTGTGTTTGAATGTCTAATACAATGCAATTATATTGTTCTTTATATAAAATAGCTGGTTTGTAGTTTATATTTGGACAGAGGATGGGGTACCACCAACTAAACTAATAATAGTAACATATGTCATTTTTTTAAAATGCAGATACTAATAGCACTCTGGGAGACCAAGGTGAGATGATCCCTTGACCTCAGGAGTTCAAGATCAGCCTGAGACAGAGCGAGACCCCCTTCTCTAAAAATAACATAACCAGGCATTGTGGTGGGCACCTGTTCCTACTTGGGTGAGGCAGAAGGATCACTTGAATCCAAGAGTATAAGAGTATGAGGTTGCTGTGAGATACAATGCCACAGCATTCTACCCAGGGTTCTCAAAAAAAAAAAAATGCAGATACTAATACCCTAATACCTTAAGTATTTTAAGGATAAGAGATAATGTGTATGCTGTGCACAATAGCTGGCACAGATAAACATGTACATACAATGTTACCAGAGAAAGCTGACATACTTTCCTGTACTTAAATAACTTGAAAATGGAGCACATCTGTGCTATCCACATTTTCTGCCTTTATGTTTACTTTATTCTGGAATACTAACCCAGAGTCATGATTCAAGATGAAGCATAAATTGTTAATTGGTGGGGTAACATTCTTAAAGTCCATAGCTTGATGAAATCAGAGCTGTCAAATGGTAAAAACAAAAGCAGACAACCACCAGCCTGCTCTGTCCTCACTCATATTACTTCACCTGCCTGCCAAGGAGCACTAGGTGTACAGTCAGACTTTCTGTGTTATTTCCATGACAGCAAGCATCTTAGTCTTGCCAATGCTCAGCACAGAATCTGACATGGAGTAGGAGGTCAAACTACATTTGTTTAAATTCCAGCTTTGGCCAGGCATGGTGCTCATAATCCTAGCACCCTGGGAAGCCAAGGCAAGCTCATCACTCCAGCACAAGAGTGAGACCCCATCACTACTAAAAACAGTTGGGTGTTAAAGTGGGTGCCTGTAGTTCCAGTTACTTGGGAGGCTGAGACAAGAGGATCACTTAAGACTGAGGGTTTGCAGTTACCGTGAACTATGATGCCAGGCACTCTACCCAGAGCAACAGAGTAAGACTCTGTCTCAAAAAATAAATCAATTCATTAATTATTTCCAGCTCAAGAATTTAAACATATCATTTTAATATCTAAACTTGAATCTATCTGTACCCTCAAGGAATTTATTACTATGCTAAGAACTAAAGCATATACCTACTGCCTTAGAATAGAGCAGTTATTATAAATTGTGGTTTTACTAAAAATTATTAATGACACATTATGAACAGCGAATATAATTCCTTCCCTTTCCAAAATGTTTTTTGCTGAAAAATCTAAGTTTCTTCTAAAATGTATAATCAAACTGCGGTAGCATTTTCATGTACAGACTTAGTATATGTATCTGTAGGTTTTGGATATGTCACGTTTTCTATAGTATTGTAGCTCTTAAGAGATAGACCAGTTAATTTTAATCTGTTTCAAACAAAGAAACCAAGATATTAACTACAAGTATAGAGGATAAAATTAAAAACTCAGTCTTCTTAGTTATATAATCTGTCAAAATTACCTTTAAAATATTTATTTTAGGAAAATATTTTATTAAAGTACATCAAATCTGGGTGGGTGCAGTGGCTACATCTGTATTCCTAGCACTTAGGGAGGCCAAAACAAGAAGATCTCTTGAGGTCAGGAATTTGAGACCAACCTGAGCAAAGCGAGACCCCATTCCTTCTAAAGATAGAAAAATTAGCCAGGTATAGTAGCATGTGCCTATGGTTCCAGCTACTCAGGAGGATGAGATAGGAGGATTGCTTGATCCTAGGAGTTTGAGATTGCTGTACACTAGGCTGAGGTCAAGGCACTAGGCCAAGCAACAGAGAGAAACTCTGTCTCCAAAAAAAGGAACAAGGTAGATCAAATCTCAGATTTAGCCTTGCATGGAATATTGTAATATCTTTAAATTTTATCTTCATTACTTTATGTTGCCTAAAAATATTTCAAATTCTTGAGAGAATAAGCCTTATAAATTTTGTAAGAAGCTAAAGAGTGCCTTCCCTTTATTATTTGGCTTCTTTCTTTTTTCTAGGGGGGGAGATGGGACAGAGTTTCACTTGTCGCCCTTGGTAGTGCCATAGCATCATAACTCACAGCAACCTCAAACTCTCGGGCTCAAGTGATTCTCTTGCCTTAGCCTCCTGAGTAGCTGGGACTACAGGCATCTGCCACAATACCCGACTATTTTTAGAGATGGGATCTTGCTCTTGCTCAGGCTGGTCACAAACTCGTGAGCTCAGGCAATCCACTTGTCTCAACATCCCAGAGTGCTAGGATTATAGGCATAAGCCACTGTGTCCAACCTCATCTGGCTTGTTTCTAATGAAGCAAAGTAGGAATAGCAAATCCAAATGGCCATAAGGCCCAACCAAGAATGTGATCAAATCAGTACATCAGGCTTCCTTTTTTTTTTTTTAAAGTGGGAGTGGTTGGTGGAGACTGTTGAACTAGACAGCAGGTACCCAGTGTAAGGGCAACAACTGTCACTCGGGTCCAGAAGATTGTTGCCACATGGCAATACTAGCCCAAAGTTATAAGAGCTCTTGATTTTAAGAGAAGCTTCAATTTTTTTTTTTTTTTTTTTTTTTTGAGACAGAGCCTCAAGTTGTCACCCTGGATAGAGTGTTGTGGTATCACAGCTCATAGCAACCTCTAATTCCTGGGCTCAAGCGAGTCTCCTGCCTCCGCATCCCAAGTAGCTGGGACTACAGGCGCCCGCCACAACATCCAGCCATTTTTTGGTTGCAGCTGTCATTGTTGTTTGGCGGGCCCGGGGGCTGGATTCGAACACGCCAGCTTAGGTGTACATGGCTGGCGCCTTAGCCCGTTGAGCCACAGGTGCCGAGCCGTTTCATGCTAAATTAACACTCAAAGCAATTGGTATCTTCTTCCCTTCCTCCAAGATTCAAGTTGTCCATTAAATTATAATTATTATTTGTCAATAAGAAGCAAAGAATCAAGATACTAACAATGACCATACATATTCACAAACAAAGCCCTAAGGTCCCAATGTATCACAGCGCTTAGAAAAGGAAGTCCCCAAAATATGAAGTCACCACTAGGTAGAAAGCATTAAAATTTGGAATCCCATTCCTGTACTTCACATCTCTTCAAATTAAATAGAATTTAAGGAATTCTATAAATTGTTTATATCAACCATGGAGATATTTGTGCATAAGAGCAAAGCAATTTTTATTTCAACTTTTAAATAATTGTTAAAAAAATAGTGAATATTAGAATTTGATACTGTTTGTGTATTTTAAGATATAAGAAAAAAGTACAGGAATAGTTACTCCCATTGACTGATTCTGGACTTCAGCTGAAACAAGATGCAGGCTTTGTAGATACCTGGTCCTCATTCATTTCTGTCAGTAATTTGTTGGCAAGGTCTTTCTCGTTCTTGTCTGCCACCTTATTGTTAGCATTTAAAAACAGCTGTTAAAAACAGAGATAAGAATAATGGAGAAAGAACATTAAATTGTTACCTATAAGCAGTAATGAAGCTTAAATGGATATCCATGTCTTTTGAAAATAAATCCAAGAATCCACACAGGAAATATACCACATTTGTAGAAATCAAAGATTATTTGCTTTTTGTATTAGGAATTAATATTAGTCTATAAACTATATAATATATATAGTAAGACCTCTGTATATTGACCACCCAAGGCAGTGTAACAAATTGGTCAACATATGGAGGTCAATGTGAAGAACTAGGCTTGCTATACTGATATGTGCATTCAGTGCACATCTGGTCTATGAAAATTAGGCCAACTTAAGAGGCAGTCAATGTAGGGAGGTGGTCGACTATAAAGGTTTTACTATATATAATAAATTTCTTTCTTGGAATTCAAAGTTATGAAAATAAACAACAGCAATAATTAGAATTGATTAACATTCCTAAATTCTTAAAGAATCAGCAGAGAATGCCTCCCCGAAAAGAAGGAAAGTTAATATTGAGATGAACTAAAGATACTGGCTGGACACAGTGGCTTGCACCTGTAATCCTAGCACTTTGGGAGGCCGAGGAGGGAGGATTGCCTGAACTCAGGAGTTTGAGATCAGCCTAACCAAAAGGGAGATCCCATTTCTACTTGAAAAAAGTAGCCAGGCATTGTAGTGGGAGCCTGTAGTCACAGCTACTGTGGTGGCTGAGGCAGGAGGATCACATGAGTCCAAGACGTTGAGATTGCTATGAGCTATGATGACTTCATGGCACTCTTACCAGGGTGACAGAGTGAGACTCTGCCTCAAACAAAAAAAAAAAAAGGAAGAAACATATCCTTAAGATCTACAAATCACAATGTGATTCTTTTGAATTCTGGAGCCTTGGTTTATTACAATTAACCCTAATTTTCAAGTTAATCTTCTTCCAATGCACATATTAGGCAATTTAAAACTTATACCATATTTATACATAAAAGGAGACTAGTCAGTCACCCCTTGTAATTTATATCATTTAACACGATATACCTATTCTAATACTTTCAAAATAAGCTTGAGTTTTAGGTCTTAACTACTGAGGCTATGTAGTATAATGATGAAGATGGAAAAGAAACAGGAAAAGCAATTCTGTGTTCTTTCTTCGTCAGAGAGTGTGCACCCAACCAAAATTTCAAATCAAATATATTTTGTTTCTGATATTTATTCTGCTCTCCTGTCTTATGCTGCTGTTCTAGATCCCAACTATAAAATTAATCAATTCATTCAGCCTTTTAGAGAAGATGGCAGACCAGAAGGATCCTTCAGCTGAGTTCTCCTGGAATGACTGGGGAAAAAGAGAGAACTCAGCCATACCAGGCACGAGGACCTTATCCAAAGTCATAGCTCAGGGAGTACAATGAGGACATAGTGAGCTGGATAAAGCGTATGATCCAGAATGATGGAAATCTGATGCATTAGGCAAGTGACTGCAACCAGCTGCCCACAGAGGCCTTGGACAGGAGGAAGTCTTTCTGGAGTTTTTAGTTGTTGGGGGAAGTTATGTGTTGGGTGGAAAGCTTAGAAGAGTGGGCAGACTCGAAGAGTGTACAAAAACCAGATTTGAACGCCAGTTGGACAGGTGAGGGGACAAGGCAAGACATACTGAGATGGTCTCAGTGGCCAGAGGGCTGCCATTGTGGGACGGTTGGGAGAAGGTCTTATCAGGAGCCTAAAGCAAGGTCATGTAATTCCACCTACTGGGATTAGAACGCCACTCTTGGGACAGGTTGAGGGATTCCCACACACCATGGGAACTGGACTCAGGGAACACCATGAGACCTGGCCCTGAAGGATTCTCGTGAGCTTTAAGATCCCAACCTGGCAGAGGCTTTCAAAGCTGATGAAACAATTAGGCAATCACCAAAGGCCACAAAGTTTGGAATAATGACCACAGAGGTTGCTGGCTATCCTGTCTCCTTCAAAAAATCACAGCATCAGGAGAGGAGCAAGATGGTGGCCGAGTTATAGCTTCCCTGCAACTGGGCATGGTGAGACTGGAGAGAGAAAACTTCAGGCATCTCTGGCTGGTAGGATCTCCCCAGAAATATCCCTTTGGGGACACAGGGAGTCAGCGAGAGACTTTTGGACCCCATGAGGAGGACAAAAGCAGAGGAGAACTGGCAACTGGTTGCATGTGTTCGTTCGGTCTAATCCTGCCAGCAGCTGTAAGTACAGCACAAGTGAGATTGTAAACTGGAATGGCCTTCCCTGTGAGCTCTTTTGTATTTTTGGACTGGGGGACTTGGTTGAACAACCGTGGGAACACTTGGGTGAGTGCGGAGGACTTTAAAAGTTGTCTAGAACCTCCGGACTGAACCACTGAGCCGGATGGAGCTAATAGTGTTCGGCTGTGGGCCATGGAGAACCACTGTGGGAGAATTACCCCAGTAAGCTACTCCCTTGGGGTCGCAGAGTGAAGATCGGGCGTGGGACTGTGGGGGAGTGATCTAGTGACTGAGCAGCCTAAAGGCAGGGACTGAGATGCCTTACGGACTTGGCACTCAGAGTCAAAGAGCAAGACTGGTTTTGGTACACTGGGTAAACAGGGCAGCCACTTCAGGAGTGATTCCAGGGACAAGTAGTTTCCTAGGAAAGCTTTGGGTTAGCCAAGGTTGACAGTTTAAAGTGCCTTTTAAGTGGGTTGAGGAGATATTTAGGCTCTCCATCCTACAAGGTTTGAGAAATCAGCAGAGGCCTCCAGTCTCCATCTCTATAGCTGTATCAGCATTGTGATTAACTTCTCATACCCCAGAAGATCACCTGTTGCCCAGACAATATTCAGCAAGATATACATACTGCTTTGGTTGTATTTTTCTTTTTGTCTTTTTTTCTTTAATTTCAACATTTTCCCTCTACAGCTTTTTTTTTCTTTTCTCTCTTCATTTTTCTAGTTTAAATATAATTTTGCATAGTTGCCTTCTTTAAAAACTAGAACTTCATTCTTGCTAGAACTTTGTTTTTGTTTCTTTGTTCCTGTGTTTCTACTCCTATTATGTGGTTTTCCCCCTAATTTTATCCCATAAAGTTTTCTGTTTGC
This sequence comes from Arctocebus calabarensis, assembly GCA_963573935.1. NCBI lineage: Eukaryota > Metazoa > Chordata > Mammalia > Primates > Lorisidae > Arctocebus > Arctocebus calabarensis. Next base: position 20,933 of record CAUYON010040699.1, read on the forward strand.
TTATTTTAGCTAGATTTATAGCATTTTTGTCTTTCCTCTCTACCTGGTGGAGGTGAGGTCAGCTGGCAAAGAGCTGCTGACCTCAAGGGAACCACCCAACCAGGCACTCCCAGAGGTTGGGCATTTTAAGGTTGGGTCAAAGTACCCCACTGTACACCTATACTGTTTCTGTCTCCCTCTTTCTAAGCTCTTCTCTTCTTTAGTCAATATTCCCTTTCACTCACCCCCTCGCCTTTCTCTCTTTTTTTTTCTTTCTTCTTCTTTTTTTTTTTAATCTTTTTCCCCTTCTTGCTCTTCAATCTTCTAATTCTTCTGGTCCTGTACCAAAAGGACTCATCAAAGTTACTAGGCTAGAGGCACAGTAACTTAAAGAGCAAGAAGAAGTGAAAGGAAAATCAGGGCAAGGAAGCTGAGAAAAGAAAACACTCATGAGGAAGAATCAGCAGAAAAATCCTGGCAACATGAAAAACCAGTCCAGAGCAACCGCACCCCTCTTATCTTGTGAGGTAGCTACTGCAGAGGAGTCTACCTATAAAGAAATGTTAGAAATGACAGAAAGAGAATTTAGAATACAGATGATGAAAACAATGAAGGAAATGATAGAAACAATGAAGGAAACTGCTGATAAAGTGGAAAATAATCAAAAGAAAATCCAAAAACAAAATCAAATAAGAGATGAATGATATGAAAACTATAGAAAGAGCTGAAGTAACTGAAGCAATTAGGGAACTTAAAAATGCAACTGAAAGTATCAACAACAGATTAAACCATGCAGAAGAATCTCAGAGGTAGAGGACAAAGCTCTTGAGATAACTCAGTTAAAGAGGCAGAAAAAAAGAGAGAAAGCAGAATATTCACTGACAGAATTATGGGACTTCATGAAGCATTCAAACATATGAGTTATAGGTACCCCAGATGGGGAAGAAGAATGCCCCAGGGGAATGGAAGCCATACTATAGAATATTATGAATGAAAATTTTGGCTCGGTGCCTGTGGCTCAGCGGGCTAAGGCACCAGCCATGTAAACCTGAGCTGGCGGGTTCGAATCCAGCCTGGGTCCGCCAACCAACAATGACGGCTGCAACCCAAACAAAAATAGCCGGGTGTTGTGGTGGGCGCCTGTAGTCCCAGCTACTTGGGAGGCAGAGGCAGGAGACTCACTTGAGCCCAGGAATTGGAGATTGCTGTGAGCTGTAATGCCACGACACTCTACCCAGGGCGATAGCTTGAGACTCTGTCTCAAAAAAAAAAAAAAAAAAAAAAAAAGAAAATTTCAGAAATATCACCAAAGATTCTGACACATTCCTTTCAGAGGGGTATTGGACCCCAGGTCACCTGAATTCTAACAGAGCTTCTCGAAGACATATTGTGATGAATCTATCCAAAGTCAAGACAAAAGAAAAGATTCTTCAAGATGCCAGGAATAAGCACCAGTTGACCTACAGGGGTGAAACCATCAGAGTGCCTATAGACTTCTCTAATGAAACTTTTCAAGCAAGAAGACAAAGGTCATCTACCTTTAATCTACTTAAACAGAACCATTTCCAGACCAGAAATCTATATCCTGCTAAGTTAAGCTTTAAAATTGACTAAGAAATAAAATCATTTACTGATATGCAAACATTGAGGAAATTTGCCACAACAAGACCAGCTTTACAGGAAATACTTCAACCTGTTCTACACATTGACAATCACAATGGATCAACAGCAAAGTAAGAACTCAGCAATTAAAGGACAGAACCTAACTTCCACAATGATGAAAAAGATAAAACTAAGCAATGGTCTCTCACAAAATAAGATAAATACAACACTACCACACTTCTCAATTATCTCAATAAATGTTAATGGCTTGAATTCCCCACTGAAGAGGCATAGATTGACTGACTGGATTAAAAAACACAAGCCATCCATTAGCTGTCACCAGGAAACACACCTACCTTCAAAAGACAAATTAAAACTCCAAGTTAAGGGTTGGAAGACAAATTTCCAGGCAAACAGAATTCAGAAGAAAAGAGGGGTTGCAATCTTATTTTCAGATACATGTGGATTTAAAGCAACTAAAGTCAAAAAAGACAATGATGATCACTTCATATTGGTCAAGGGAAAAACAGAACAAGAAGACATTTCAATTCTAAATATTTATGCACCCAACTGAAATGATCCCAGATTCTTGAAACAAACTTTACTCAGTCTGAGCAGTATGATATCCTAAAACACCATAATAACAGGAGACTTTAACACTCCTCTTATAGAGCTGGAAAGATCCTCTAACAGAAATTAAACAAAGATATAAGGGACTTAAATGAGACCCTTCAACAACTGTGCTTGACAGACACATATAGAACACTCCATCGCAAAGCTAAAGTATATACATTCTTCTCATCACCCCATGGAACATTCTCCAAAATTAATCATATCCTAGGACACAAAACAAACCTCAAAAGAATCAAAAGAACTGAAATTTTACCTTGTATCTTCCAAGACCACAAGTCACTAAAGGTGGAACTCAACTCCAACAAAAATGTTCAAAACCACACAAAGGCATGGAAATTAAACAATCTTCTGTTGAATGACACTTGGGTGCAGGAAGAAATAAAAGAGGAAATCATTAACTTCCTTGAGTATAACAACAATGAAGACTGCAAAAGCAGTCATAAGAGGAAAATTTATCGCTTCAGATGCCTACATTCGAAAAACAGAAAGAGAGCTCATCAACAAACTCACAAGCCATCTTATGGAATTGGAAAAAGAACAATGTAAGCCTAAACCCAGCAGAAGAAAAAAAATATCCAAAATTGAATCAGAGATGAATGAAATTGAAAACAAAAGAATCCTTCTGAAAATTAATGAAACAAGGAGTTGGTTTTTGTGAAAAAATAAATAAAATAGATAAATCTTTGGCCAGACTAACTAGAAATAGAAAAGTAAAATCTCGAATAACCTCAATCAGAAATGACCAAAAGGGAATAACAACTAATGCCACAGAGATATAAGACATCATCTCTGAATACCACCAGAAGCTCTATGCCCAGAAATTTGACAATGTGAAGGAAATAGATCAATATTTGGAATCACACCCTCTCTCTAGACTTACCAGGGAAGAAACAAAGCTCCTGAACAGACCAATTTCAAGCTCTGACATCAAAGAAACAATAAAAAAATCTTCTAACGAAAATTCCCTAGTCCGGATGGCTTCACAGCAGAATTCTATCAAACCTTCAAAGAAGAGTTTATTCCTGTACAGCAGACATTATTCCAAAAAATTGAGGAGGAAGGAATCTTCCCCACCACGTTCTATGAAGCAAACATTACCCTGATACCAAAACCAGGAAAAGATCCAACTAAAAAGGAGAATTTCACACTAATTCCACTAATGAATATACATGCAAAAATTCTCAACAAAATCCTAGCCAATAGATTACAGTTTATCATTAAAAAAGTCATACATCATGATCAAGTAGGTTTCATCCCAAGGATGCAAGGCTGGTTGAACATACGCAAGTCCATAACCATTATTTACCATATCAACAGAAGCAGAAACAAAGAACATATGATCCTTTCAATACATGCAGAAAAGGCATTCGATAAAATCCAGCATCCTTTTCTAATTACAACAAGAGTATAGGCATAGGTGGGACATTTCTTAACTGATCGAAGCTATCTATGACAAACCCACAGCTAATACTTTACTAAATGGAGTAAAACTGAAAGCTTTTCCTCTTAGAACTGGAACCAGACAAGGTTGTCCTCTGTCACCACTACTACTCAACATAGTGAGGGAAGTTCTAACCAATACAATTAGGCAAGAGAAAGAAATAAAGGGCATCCAAATGGGAGCTGAGGAGGTCAAACTCTCCCTCTTTGCTAACCATATGATCTTATACTTAGAGAATACCAAAGACTCAACCACAAGACTGATGGAAGTCATCAAAAAATACAGTAATGTCTCAGGATATAAAAATCAATGTCCACAAGGCATTAGTCTTTCTACACACCAATAACAGCCAAGGTAAGAGGCTAATTAAGGACACAACTCCCTTCACCATAAGTTCAAAGAAAATGAAATACCTAAGAATGCACAAAACGAAAGAGGTGAAGGACCTCTATAAAGAAAATTATGAAACCCTAAGAAAGGAAATAGCAGAGGATATTAACAAATGGAATAACATACCATGCTCATGGCTGGGAAGAACCAACATTGTTAAAATGTCTATACTTCCCAAAGCAATCTAGCAATTCAATGCCATCCCTTTTAAAATACCAACATCAGGGCAGCACCTGTGGCTCAGTGGGTAGGGCGCTGAACCCATATACCGAGGGCGGCAGGTTCAAACCCAGCCCCAGCCAAACTGCAAAACAACAATAAAAAATAGCTGGGCATCCTGGCGGGCACCTGTGGTCCCAGGTGCTCGGGAGGCTGAGGTAAAAGGATCACTTAAGCCCTGGAGCTGGAGGTTGCTGTGAGCTGTGTGATGCCACGGCACTCTACCCAGGGGGGAAAGTTTGAGGCTCTGTCTCAAAAAAAAAGAAAAATACCAACATCATACTTTCCAGACTTGGAAAAAATGATTCTGTGTTGTGTGTGGAACCAGAAAAAAAACCCATATACCTAATACCATTCTTAGTAATAAAAACAAAGCCAGGGCATCAGCATAGCAAATTTTAGGCTGTACTACAAGGCCATAATGGTCAAAACAGCATGGTACTAGGACAAAAATAGAGACATAGACATTTGGGATCGAACAGAAAACCAAGAGATGAAACTAACATCTTAAAACCACCTAATTTTCAATAAACCAAACAAGAACATACACTGAGGGAAAGACTCCCTATTCAATAAATGGTGCTGGGAGAACTGGATATCCACATGCAAAAACCCACACCTTTCTCTACCCACAAAAATTGATTCAAAATTGATAAAGGACTTAAATTTAAGGCATGAAATAATGAAAATCCTTAAAGAAAGCAGAGGAAAACACTAGAAGATATCTGCCTGCAGAAAGACTTCATGAAGAAGACTGCTGTGGCAATTGCAACAACAAAAATAAACAAATGGGACTTAATTAAACTGAAAAGCTTCTGTACAGCTAAGGAGACAACAACAAAAGCAAACAGACAACCTACACAATGGGAAGGGATATTTGCATATTTTGAATCAAACACTTTGATAAGTAAGATCTAAAGAGAACTCAAATTAATCCACATGAAAAAAGCCAACAATCCCGTATATCAATGGGCAAGAGACATGAAGAGCCTTCTCTAAAGAAGATAGACAAATGGAGGCAGTGCCTGTGGCTCATTGAGCAGGGCACCGGCCCCATATACCAAAGGTGGCGGGTTCAAACTCAGCCTCGGCCGAACTGCAAAAGAGAAAAATGGCTGGGCGTAGTGGCAGGCGCCTGTAGTCCCCAGCTACTTGGTAGGCTGAGGCAAGAGAATCGCCTAAGCCCAGGAGTTAGAAGTTGCTGTGAGCTGTCTGACGCCACGGCACTCTACCAAGGGTGATAAAGTGAGACTCTGTCTCTACAAAAAAAAAATAGGAAGAAGGAAAAGAAGATAGATGAATGGCTAGCAAACATGAAAAAATGCTCATCATCCCTAATTATTAGAGAAATGCAACTTAAAACCACCCTGAAATACCCCAGTGAGAATGGCCACATCATAAAATCTCAAAACTGCAGATATTGGCGTGGATGTAGCGAGAAGGGAACACTTTTACACTGCTGACGGAACTGCAAACTAATACAATCTTTTTGGAAGGAAGTATGGAGAAACCTCAAAGAACTCAAGCTAAACCTCCCATTTGATCCTGCAATCCCATTACTGGGCATCTACCCAGAAGGAAAAAAATCCTTTTATCATAAGGTCACTGACACTAGACTATTTATCACAGCTCAATTTATAATCGCCAAAATGCAGAAACAGCCTAAATGCCCACCAACCCAGGAATGAATTAACAAGCTGTGGCATATGCACACCATGGAATAGTATTTAGTCATTAAATAAAATGGAGACTTTACAGCCTTTGTATTAACCTGGATGGAAGTGGAACACATTATTCTTAGTAAAGCATCACAAGAATGGAGAAGCATGAATCCTATGTACTCAATTTTGATATGAGAATAATTAATGACAATTCATGACGTGGTGGGGATGGGGGGAAGGTGAGAGCATAGAGAGAAAGAAGGAGGGAGGGGTGAGGGAAAGGAAGAGCAGAGAGAGTGAAGGAGGGAGGGGGGTGGGGTCTTGGTGTGTGACAGACCTTTGCAAGTGAAGACACAATTGTAAGAGGGACTTTACCTAACAAATGTAATCAGTGTAACCTGGTTTCTTGTACCTCAATGAATCCCCAACACTAACAAAAAAAGAAAATAAAAGAAAAAGAAATCACAGCACCACTTGGTATCCTGGCAATACATTGTAACATACTGTCATCAAGAGCAAGGACTTCTGTTTAAAACAAAGGAGGCATGGCTCAGGGCCCACAGCACAGTATACACA